>SZWC01008769.1:100026-113911 GCA_023375785.1 Penium margaritaceum
GGGGGGGTTTGGGTTGTGGGGCGGAGGAGAGGACATAGGGGAGCTCAAGGGTACACACAACACATTGTTACATGTGCATGGATGTCGGCTGCGCAGATGTCCACGTCACTCGAGGCCGGCGGAAAGCCAGCAGGGAAATCGGCAGCCGCATCGGACAAGTGCGAGGCGGTGGTGGTGCAGCAGCGCGACTTCATGCAGGTTGGCACTCGGCACTAAAGCAGTTATGCTGGGCTGTGCTGTGCTTTGCTGTGCTGTGTTGTGCTGTGCTGTGCTGTGCTGTGCTGTATTGTGATGTGCTGTGCTGTGCTGTCCTGTGCTGTGCTGTGCTGCGCTGTGCTGTCCTGTCCTATCCTGTGTTGTGTTGTGCTGTGTGTGACGTGACGCGTCGTATCGTGTTGTGTCGTATCGTGTCGTGTCGTCATGTGGTGTCAAGCCGTGCCATGCCGTGCCGTGCCGTACCGTGCCGTGCCGTGCCGTGCCGTGCCGTGCCGTGCCGTGCCGTGCCGTGCCGTGCCGTGCCGTGCCGTGCCGTGTCAGGAATCCCGAAGCAATCCCTGCTCTCTCATTTCTCATCAAAGCTCCGTACTCTTATGGTTCTCCAGCTGAGCAAGTGGCGATGTCTATCTATGTAGCAATGTCCGTTCAGCACGATGCTGAGAGTGGCATGAAAGTACAAAGCTGTGAGTGCACGCGTCATCTCACCAGTCCTCTTGTGTCACCTCAATTCCGAAGAGATTTTCCACTTGAACATGTTTTTGACGTGGCCGGCATGTTGCTTGTGTTGCTTGCTGCACATGCCCTTCCTGTCACGTCTGCAGGCTTTGCGACAGCTCACACCGTCGCTGTCGGCTGCTGAACTGCAGCGCTATGAGAAGCTAAAGGAGCAAATTGCTGGAGCAAAGAAATGAGGCAGCGTGTGGCACAGTGGGGCAAGCAGGCTCCCCTGCATGGATGCATTGACCTGTGCAGCCTGTTGCACGCCCATCTTTCTGGTCGCACAATACGACCCGCGTAGTTGTTTGCTATGGACTTGCTGAGAGATAGGGTGGCACACGACCCTTGTTAGTGCATGCGTGTGCAAATGGTCCCTGGACTATTCTAATCTTGGCGGATGTCCAGAAGAGCAGTTGGGATGCCTTTGGTTATGTTAGCATGTGATGAATTTTATTGAGAAGCTTGCATTGGGAAACCGATGACTCAACGGTGTAAGTCCTTTCCTTCCTTGTAACCAGGGGTGGGGCGATGCTCACATCCTTGGCGTTACCACATAAAACCGTACTGACTTTGACCTTCGCTTAAAATCATTCTACATTTTTGCCCAAAAAACTCAAGCGCGTATGGCAGAGTCCCTTTTTTTTTCTTTAGTTTTCCCTGGTAGTATGAGAAAACAATTTTTTTTTCTGAATCCAGGGTACAGCTTCCAGGCTAATCTTGAACGTGTATAGAAAAGGAAATGTAACACTATGGACGAGGAAATGCAACCTCAATATCACAGAATCACACATCGTGAGAAAATTCACCACAGCTTCCTAGCAATGCTGTTGCTGACGTGGCGGCACAGACCAGTCAGCTTAAGGCACTAGCATGCAAGCGGGTGCGGGAACAGCAAGGGTCAGGCTAGGAGAGACAAGACAAGTCTCAGAAGCTGCATTGCAGTGAATGTGCAGAGAGAGTTGACAAATGACAGGTCCACAGCATAAATAGCCGCCGCGGCTCACAGCGGGTGGCGCACACGGCGGCACCTGTCTGTCCTGAACCGGCCCAAAACCACTGTTTTGGCCATAACTCTGCGCACAGGCGTCCAAACGGAGCGCCGTCTGATCCTATGGATGCAAGACGAAAAGACGGACACAATGACTGGTCACACGCCTATGTCCACCGAGAAAATCCTGAAGGTATCCAAACGCAGTCCGTAGGTCGTGGCAACCCTCCGGTGCACCAGGTAGGCTACCAGGCTGCCTCCAGCGGGTGGAGCACCACCTCAGGTGACTCCGTCTCCAGCTGGGTCCGCCTCAGGGATCTGCACGTGCATGGACACGGCCGAGTGGTCACAACCAACTGTACAATTGTGTATGGCTGACAGCATCACAACACTCCCCCATGACCCGATGGTACGCATGTCCATACACGTGCAGAACGCGTGCTGGTGCAACACAGAGTGCTCAACAGAGACCCGGACAGTCACCCACTCTCAGACAGGGGTCGCAAACCGACGGAACGAACAGTCCCGAGAAACTTCCCACGAGCCAGTGCCTTGGTCAGAAAGTCAGCGCGCTGCAAGTCTGTGCCCACCTAGACGATGGAAATCAACTGCTGTTCCACCAGATCGCGCACGAAATGATACTCGACAGCGATGTGCTTCGTGCGTGCGTGGAACACACCAGAGTTCTCAGCGATCGCGAGAGCACTCTGGTTGTCGCAGCGGAGGATGATGGTAGGTACCGACTAGCCCAAATACTGAAACAGCCGCTGCAGCCACAGTGCCTCAGCGGCGCCAGCACCCAGAGCGACATACTCAGCCTTTGAGGAGCTGCGAGCAATGCACCCCTGCTTGCCACTGCGCCAAGACACAGCGGTGCCACCAAGCAGGAACACGTAACCCATGCGGCTGCGTCCATGAGGACTCCACGCCCATGCGCTGTCGGTGTAGCCATCTACCACAACCGAGCACTGTCTCCGAAAGCAGAGACCGTGATACGGTGTGGAGACCACGTACCGGACGACTCGCAAAGCTGCGTGCAGAGCGCGAGCCCGAGGGGACTGACTGAACTGTGCGAGTAGGTTGACAGCGAACGCAATGTCGGGACTCGTGGTCGTGGCCAAGTACATCAATGAGCCAATGATGCGCAAGTACAGGGTCACGTCCACAGCCTCGCCCAGATCGGTTGGGTATGTCACCTTCAGAGCGTCCTGCCCGTCGGGAGTGATTGGTGACGAGGCGGTGGGGACAGCGGCAAGGAGGTCAGCAAACCGCTCCCCCACCACTTGTGCGTATCGTGCCTGATGGAGGAGGAGTGTCCGTCGACGACGGTCACGCACAATCTCCATCCCGAGGAAAACAGCCGCTGGACCGAGGTCCTTCATCCTGTAGGCGGCCTGCAGGACCGCCTTGGCCTCCTTCACAGCCTCCAGTGAAGGAGACGCAATCAGGAGATCGTCCACGTACACCAGAATGGCAGTGAGGTGCTCGGTTGTCCGTCGGATGAAGAGTGGCGGATCGGCGTCGATCTGGACGTATCCAGCCTGCGTGAGGGTGCGAGTGATCTCTTGGTTCCAGCACCGGGGCGACTGCTTCAGNTTCCCAGTCATGATGGGCGACCACACCAAGCAGCACGCGAGCTGTGGTCATGCGACCAACAGGGGCAAAGGTGTCAGTGAAGTCCACCCCCTCAACCTGAGAGAACCCCTTGGCAGTCAAGCGGGCCTTGTAGCGGTCCAGTGAGCCGTCAGGCTTCACCTTCTTGCGGAAGACCCACTTGGCCTGCACGACCTTCCGTCCCTCAGGACGGTCGACCAGCTCAAAGACTCCATGCTCCCGGATGGCCCTGAGCTCGTCCTCACAGGCAGCTCGCCACTGCTCAGCATCATCTCCTGAGAGCACCTCCTTTAACGTGTCTGGATCGGGGACCGCCAAAGGAGAGCTCCGGGTGGCCAGGACACACGCCTCGCGGGTCGGACGGACCACAACCAGGTCAGCGGCAGCTGCCTGTGTAGCCTCGTGCTCGTCAGCGATCAGCTGGTGCCCAATGGGACAGGCTGGGTGCACCTCCGTGTAGGTGCCCTGGACACTCAGGCCGAGAGCCTTCGTGCCAGGGTCACCACTGTGCACGCTGCGCGTGCGTCGTCTGGGTGGTGAAACCGCAGTCGGAGGTGCACGTGGGGCCAGTGGACGGAGACGTCCACCTGGCCCACGGGAGTAGCTAGAGTCTGAGCTGACCGACAGCTCAGGCACAGGGAGGGCAGGCGCTGCGTCTAGAGACGCTACAGGCGCGGGCGAGTCAGTCGCGGCAGGCGCGGGCGAAGCAGGCGATGGAGGCGCGGGCGAGACAGTCGCGGCAGGCACGGGCGAAGCAGGCGCTGGAGGCGCGGGCGAGACGGTCGCGGCAGGCGCGGTCGAGGCGGTCGCAGCGGTCGTGGGTGAGGCAGGCGCTGCAGGCACAGGCGAGGCAGGTGCAGCTCCCGCAGGCGGGGCAGGTGCAGCGCCCACCGGCGAGGCAAGTGCAGCTCCTGCAGGCGAGGCAGGCACCGCGGGGGCAGGCGAGCCAGGAGACGAGGCAGTCGCGGCAGGTGCGGGCGAGATAGTCGTGGCAGGCACGGGCGATGCAGTCGCGGCAGGCGCAAGCGAGGCAGGCGTAGAGACCACAGGCCCGACAGCAATGATAGCCGGGTCAATGGTGACCAGCGACGGTCCCACCCCGGAGGCACCCCGGACGGACTCACTCTGTGGGGCAGACTCCCCCAGCCGACGGGAGGCCTCACAGGTGGGAACGTGAGACGCTGCCTGGGTGAGAATGGCAGACAGGTTGCGGTACGGCAGTGCCTCAAAGAACAGCGCGTCGCGCGACTCAACAATGCGGTGTCGTCCTGCATCCCAGAAACGCCACGCTTTGGAGCGCGGGGAGACACCAAGGAAGGCACACATCCGGCCGCGCGGAGAGACCTTGGACCCCTGCTGGTCCTCGGTGTACCAGACGCAAGCCAGGGAACCCCAGACGCGAGCAAGCCTGAGATCCGCACGGTGACCGAACCACAGCTCATACGGCGTGACGTGGTCCGGCAAGGGACTATGCGGGAGGCGGTTCCAGACCCACGTCATGTAGGCGAAGCCCTCGAAGGCGAAGGACTCCGGGAGACCGCACTCAGCGCGCATAGCGCGAACCGCATCCTCCATGGTGCGGTTCCAGCGCTCAGACACACCGTTCTGTTGTGGCGTAGCAGGCGCCGAGAGCTGGTGACAGATACCAAGCTCAGTGAAATGAGTGGCCAGCTCACCGAGATACTCACCGCCGCGGTCAGAGCGGAAGGTGTGAAGGGAGTGACGAGACTGACGCTCAGCCATCACGAGCCACAAGCGCACGGCAAGAGCGGCATCGCTCTTGTGGCGGAGGCAGTAGACCCACCGCATGCGGGTGAAGTCATCCGTGAGGGTAAGGACATACCGACCACGGTCAGCGACAGACTCGACAGGAAGAGGTCCGAGGAGGTCCGAGTGGACAAGATCCAGGGGACGCTGCGCGCGAGTGACGGAGGCAGGGTAAGTGCAGCGATGCATTTTACACTGAGCGCAGAACAGACAGTCAGTCTTAGGCGGCTTCTCGAAGGAAGCCGCGTCAAGACCGAGGGCGGGCTGTGTACGGATGAGCTTGGACACAGTGTCCGTGCCCACATGACACAAGCGCCGGTGTAACAGGCGCTGGTGGTCAGGAGATAACACCCCCGTGACAAAGACGCGAGCAGACGAGCAAGGGGAGGAGGCAGGGACAGAGCAGCGCGCTATGCGATACAGGTCATCCACAACAGAGGCACGCAACACAACCGTGGAAGTGTCAAGTGTTGTGATCGTGGCATCATCAGAGGAGTGGTGAACAGAGAGACCCATCCTCGTGCAGGCACGAACAGAGAGCAAGCTGAGCTCGAGATCAGGCACAAAAAGCACGTCAGAAAAGTACACAGGACCGGACGGACCATCAAACCGTACGACCCCTGTCCCCTGAACAGGCAGTGACTGCCCAGAACCTGTCCGCACTGACCGAACAGACCCAACAGGACCAAGCACGACAAAGGCGGTACGGTCACATGTCATGTGGTGAGTGGCCCCTGAGTCAATGATCCAGTGGCCACTCGCCTCACGACCTGTGATGGTCACGGTGCAACAAGCAACGGAGCACGCTGCCTCTGCTGGACGCTCAGCAGGTGTGGCAGGACAGCGGGACAATGCACGACGATGCGACTCATCCAACCACTCTGTGCTGTCAGACTCATCGTCACCAGGCGACGAAGCCCCCCCACAAGCATGACCACGTGCAACAAACAAAGATGGAAAGTCAGTCTGTGGACCACTCGGTTGTGACAGCACACTCGCACCTCCCTGAGAGCAAAGTGCCAGCAGTCGACGCAGCTCTGCGATGGTCTGGTCCCTCGGGTCCGGGGTGGTGCTCCCTCCGGATGGCGGCGGGCCTGTCGCCGGTGCTGCACCCGAGGTCGCCGCGGCACGGGCTGCTGCTCCAGTGCGGATCCGCTCCTCGTGGGTTGTCTGAAGACCGCGGGTGATCCTCGCCCAGTCCAGCTCCTGCTGGCACTCAGTGTAGCGATGAGGTCCGCCGCAGTTGTGGCAGCGGACAGCCCGTCCGGTGCCACCAGAAGGCTGCTGCGGTCCTTTCTTCCTTTTCCCCTTCTTCCCCTTCACGACTGTTGCAGTGGCTGTCGAAGCAACAGGGGAGGAGGCGGGAGAGGGACAGGTGGAGCTGGTGGGGGTGAAGGCGGACAACGGTGTGGAAGGCGTAGAGGACGTCGCTCCCACTGCTGCTGCGACCATGGCGCCCTGCCGATGCGCGCGGGCTGCCTCGTCAGCCGTCGCGACCTGAATGAAGTACCGCTGCGCCCAGGGCAGTAGCTGTAGGGTGTCTGACATGGACGCGAGGACATCCTGGTCGAGGCGGGAGAAGGTGTCTGTGAGCTCAGGGCGCACTCCCAGCATGATGGTGTCCAGCGCCCAGAGCTGAGATCCGCCTCCGGTGCCCAGGCGAGTGTAGAGGCACATGGCCCGACGCCAGTAATCAGCTGCTGGCTCCGAGGATCCCTGATGAAGAGAGTGGAACTCGCGAAGGCGCGCGGACCGGGTCGCGTGAGTCTCAGCTGCAAATAGGGTCAGCGCCAGCTCCCAGCCGCGGCGCGGGTCTGCGCCTGCTCCAGTCCCAGGCGCGCCCAGGAAAGGGCGGAAGTCGACCACTGTCTCCTGCGAAACCGCGTACAGCAGTCCACGCATGGCACGCGCTGCTGTAAGGGACTGGAGCAGATCAGCCGTCTGGTACTGGCTGTGGTAGTAGGGCCAGACCCCCTCTGAGTCCGCCCATACCTGAAATAGCACCTCCCAACAGTCAAACCCCGCTTTACTGTCGTAGCAAGGCGGGGAAGTCTCGAAGTCCTTAGGTCGTCGCTGCGTGGGGAGCTGGACCTCAGGCGGTGCTAGGAGCGGGCGTGGGAGGGGCATGAGAGGCATCAACGCTGCTCCCCCAGCGGCACCCGAGGCCTGACGTGGGTCGGCCTGCTGCTGCTGCCGCTCCGGCTGCTGCTACTGCTGCTGCGGCGTCTCAATGCGTAGGCTCCTCATCTGCTCCATCAGCCGGCGAAGCGCATCCTCCCCAGTGGGAGAGGGAGCCTGATCCCACTCCTCGACAATGGACTCTCGTCTCTGCGCAGGAGCGGCAGCGGGACCAGCAGAATCCTGGCCCGATGGGGTTGCCTCTCTATCGTTCCCGAGCTGATGTCCTTGTGTCCCAGACAGAGGGACCAAGGCATCGTGGATCTGCCGCAGAATCGCTGACTGCTCATCCTGGCGCTGGCGGAGTGATGACTGCTCCACCAATAGGAAGTCAATCGCCTTTGAACGTGGGCTGTGGGCCCCGCTCGTGACGGTGTCTTCCGGCTCCTTGCCCTTGGAGCTGCTTGACTCCATGCTGAGGCGGTGCAAAAGTCGTCCGAACACAGAACTGTCAGCGTTTCTCGAGGAATTGAAACGCTGGCAAAAATTGACTTTTTGTCAAAAAAATTGACTAAGTCTGTGATGACGTCAGCACACTCACCGCTGACGTCAGCAGGTGTCTGCTGACGTCAGCAGTGGGCTGCGGGCGTCGTCGCTGCCACTGCCGATGCTGCTGCGCTGCGCTGCTGCTGCTCTGCTGCTGCGCTGCGCTGCTATGATGCTGCAGCGCTGCCGCTGCTGCGCTGCGCTGCTGCTGCTGCGCTGCCGCTGCTGCTGCGCAGCCGCGGCAGCGCTGCGCTGCTGCTGCGCTGCGCTGCTGCTGCTGCGCTGTCGCTGCTGCTGCTGCGCTGCTGCGCTGCCGCTGCTGCTGTGCTGCTGCTGCGCTGCTGCGCTGCTGCGCTGCTGCGCTGCTGCTGCTACGCTGCGCCGCTGCCGCGCTGCCACTGCTGCGCTGCGCTGCTGCTGCTGCGCTGCTGCGCTGCCGCTGCTGCTCCGCTGCTGGCTGTTGCGGCTGCCGCCAAGGACGCGGCTGCTGCTGCTGTGGCAGCTGCCACTGCCGCGGCTGCTGCTGCCGCAGCTGCTCCCTTTTGCCGCCGCCGCTGCTGCTTCCGCGGCTGATGTCACGTCCACGTCTGCCGCGTCTGCTGCGTGCGGCCATGGGTGGAGAGGTCGCGATCGCTCTTGCCGCGGCCGTGTTGTCTGGTGCGGCTGTCGTCGCCGCGTCCACTGCTGTGTGGTGGTGGCCCTCCTCACAGGACCCGTTGCTGCTACGGTGGGCTGTGCTGCTGCCACTCAGGGCTGCTGCTGCTGTCGCTCACTGCTGCTGCAAACGCTGCGTCTCTGCTGCGCAACTGTGCGAGCTCTGGCTCGCTGCTCTTATACCATGAGAAAATTCACCACAGCTTCCTAGCAATGCTGCTGCTGACGTGGCGGCACAGACCAGTCAGCTTAACGCACTAGCATGCAAGCGGGTGCGGGAACAGCAAGGGTCAGGCTAGGAGAGACAAGACAAGTTTCAGAAGCTGCATTGCAGTGAATGTGCAGAGAGAGTTGACAAATGACAGGTCCACAGCATAAATAGCCGCCGCGGCTCACAGTGGGTGGCGCACGCGGCGGCACCTGTCTGTCCTGAACCGGCCCAAAACCACTGTTTTGGCCATAACTCTGCGCACAGGCGTCCAAACGGAGCGTCGTCTGATCCTATGGATGCAAGACAAAAAGACGGACACAATGACTGGTCACACGCCTATGTCCGGCAGCAGCCGGAGAGTGTAAGAAAATAAACATGCAAATCAGCCTGGCAGGGCTGTCCACCGAGAAAATCCTGAAGGTCTCCAAACGCAGTCCGTAGGTCGTGGCAACCCTCCGGTGCACCAGGTAGGCTACCAGGCTGCCTCCAGCGGGTGGAGCACCACCTCAGGTGACTCCGTCTCCAGCTGGGTCCGCCTCAGGGATCTGCACGTGCATGGACACGGCCGAGTGGTCACAACCAACTGTACAATTGTGTATGGCTGACAGCATCACAACACATCGCACACGTGATGGGAGCCTCCTGCGGCGACTGCAATCAGACGGACGCCCGCGAAGTTGCTCTGCTGGCGACTTGAACTTTGGTGTTCGACTTTCCAAGGCAGGACGCGAGAAGACCGAGTACAAGGATGTGTGAAGGCTGCTGTGCTAGACAAGCAAGTAGCAACTGGCCCGTGCAAGGAAGACACCAAGCAAAAATGGTGGCTTGCGTGGAAGTTGGAAGTGAGTGAAGACACAGAAAACGCAGGACGACGGGTAACAAGGAACCAAGTGGTAGCCGTCGGGTAGGGAGAGAGCGAGCGAGCGAGCAGCGAGCTCGATCTCGCATCTCGCGTTCTCACCCAAGTTCACTGCACCGAACAAAACTACCCACTAAAAGTTGCAACCTGTCAAGTAGGTCAATGGAGGGAAAACCTGCCAAAGAACATGCCAGCGTGTGAACCCGAGGCAAATGTGTGTGCATGCATGCACGCCAGCCAGAGACTCGTGAAACTTGTACTGATGCCTGGTTGTGAGACTCGTCGTGAAGTCATGCCACCACAGCGTAGCAGCCAGCAAGAGTTGTCTCTCTCCAGTTAGTCACCTGCGTCAGTGAGGTGAGTGTGCAACGAGGCCAGAGGTCACCGTGTGGTACTGACACAAACCCAACACTCCCCCATGACCCACGGCCGACTTGCACAACGGTACAACAAGCACTACACCGACGTCACGAGAAGTGACACGACACAAGACTGTACACGGGCACTGGCACAACAGTTCAACCAGGAGGATCACGAGGACATAACAGACCAACAGCATGAATTGCTGCCTTGAAGACATTGCTGCTAAGTGCCTTCGTGAGGAAGTCTGCACGTTGCTGTCGGGTGTCGACCCACACAATCTGAACATCGCCTGCAGCCACACGCTCACGCACAAAATGATGCTCCACATTGATATGCTTTGTGCGAGTGTGGTGCATGCCATCATGCTCAGCAATAGCCTTTGTGCTTTGGTTGTCACAACGCAAGGTGATGCAGCGAATGGGAACACGCAATTGCTGCAACAAACGACACANCACTCTCACAGGTTCCAGCACCAAGAGCAACATACTCTGCCTCACTGGAGCTGCGTGCAACACAACCTTGCTTGCCACTCTTCCAGGAGATCGCAGTCCCACCAACAAGGAAGACATAGCCAGTGCGACTGCGTGCATCCGTGTCATGCGCCCAATCACTGTCAGTGTACCCATCAACGACCACTGACGGCTGCGCCCGATAACACAGACCAACGCGGGCAGTCGAAAGCGCATACCGCACAACACGTAGTGCGGCTTCCATGTGCCGAGCGCGTGGCGACTGTGAGAACTGCGCAAGGAAGTTCACAGCAAAGGCCACGTCTTCTCTGGTGGTGGTGGCAAGGTACATGAGAGACCCTATGACTCGCAGGTAGTCAGTCACGTCCACTGTCTCCCCCAGCTTTGAAACGTCCAGAGTTTTCAACAACCTCTGCCCGGCGGGCGTCATCGGTGTTGAGGCAGTGGGGACAGACTCAAGCAAGGGGGCAAAGCGCTCCCCCAGGCTCCTGACGTACGCGGCCTGGTGAACGTGGAGAACGCGACGAGCACGGTCACGTTCAAGCTCCATGCCAAGAAACACGCGAGCTGGACCAAGGTCTTTCATTTTGTACGTGGACTGCAGCAGGGACTTCACAGTTGACACAGCTCCGCGACTCGGGGACGCAATAAGCAGGTCATCGACGTACACGAGGATGGCAGCAAAGGGCGCCGACCGTGGAGTGACAAAGAGGGAGGGATCCACCGTGCTCCGGCGATACCCCCCCTTCTCCAGGGTGGAGGTAATCTCCTGGTTGCAGCACCGTGGTCACTGCTTGAGGCCATAGAGGGCCTTTCGCAGTCTCCAAACTCGATTGGTGCCGTCAGAGAACCCTGGAGGCTGTACCATGTAAATCTCCTCATCCAGCCGACCGTGCAGAAAGCCATTGTTTACATCCATCTGCTCGAGCTCCCAGTCGTGGTGTGCGACAAGGCTCAGGAGGGCTCGAGCTGTGGTGTAGCGTCCGACGGGAGCAAAAGTCTCGTCAAAGTCGACACCGGGGACTTGAGAAAACCCCTTTGCAGTGAGTCGGGCCTTGTACTTGTCGAGCTCGCCGTTAGGCTTGTACTTACGATGGAAGACCCAGCGGGCATCGATCGCCTTGCGGCCTGGTGGGAGATCGACCAGCTCGTATACGGCGTGGTCATCTAGGGCTCTCAGCTCGTCCCGCATGGCCGCTTCCCACTACTGGGAGTCGGGTGCTACCCGAGCCTGGCGAACAGTGGTCAGGTCAGGCGATTGCGGCGGGGCGACAACCGTTGCATTGCACTCGGCAATGCTCCCAAGGATGGCGGCCTCGAGCGCACGCTCGTGCTCAGATGTGAGCAGTGTGTACCCAAGAACAGAGCTGGGATGCACAACTCCTGTGGCTAGGCCCAGGGCGTCCATACCAGTGGGCAGCGCTGGGGACTGTCCAGACGAGGTCTGCGAAGGTGGAACAGAGGACGCTGCAGCACTAGAGGAGCGAGAGGGAAGGGCACGCAGGCGGCCGCCACGAACAAAGGGTTCGATGGGGGCAGGGCGTGGAGGAGCACTGAGTGGGCTAGGCACGACTGGAGTNTGCTCCCAAGGATGGCGGCCTCGAGCGCACGCTCGTGCTCAGATGTGAGCAGTGTGTACCCAAGAACAGAGCTGGGATGCACAACTCCTGTGGCTAGGCCCAGGGCGTCCATACCAGTGGGCAGCGCTGGGGACTGTCCAGACGAGGTCTGCGAAGGTGGAACAGAGGACGCTGCAGCACTAGAGGAGCGAGAGGGAAGGGCACGCAGGCGGCCGCCACGAACAAAGGGTTCGATGGGGGCAGGGCGTGGAGGAGCACTGAGTGGGCTAGGCACGACTGGAGTGAATGGATTGGATGGGGACGCAGCGGAATGTGCAGGAGAGACGGACTCAGTGGACGAGGACTGAGATGAGGACGCCACAGGGGATGACGACACCGACGGGGGGGCGTCAAGGAATGGTGGAGTCCCAGTGCCGGCCGTTGGAGACCGCTCCGAGGGTGAAGGCTGCTGAGACGGGACAGCAGCAGGGACGGTAGGGGCAGATGGGACTGCAGGGCCGACCTCCCCTCGCAACCGAGAGAGCGGAAGCAGGGAGGCAGCGGGCGCGTGACGATCAAGGTCACGGAGAAACACGGACTCGAAGAACAAGGCATCTCGGGACTCAACGACGCGCTGGCGCTCTGAGTCCCAGAAGCGCCAGGCTTTCGACTGGGAGGAAACGCCCAAGAAGGGGCAGAGACGTCCACGCGGGGAGAGTTTCCCATCGCGGAGATCCTCTGGGAGCCAGACAGACGCAATGCTACCCCAGACGCGAGCCAGGCGGAGGTCAGCACGAGAGCCGTACCAACGCTCAAAGGGCGTAATGGTGCGGGGAAGAGGGCCATGAGGGACGCGATTCCACACCCAAGTCATGTAGCTCATGGCCTCAAAAGCAAAGAGAGGGGAGAGCCCAGACTCAGACAGAAGCGTGCGGACGCCATCGGCAAGGGTCCGATTCCAACGCTCAGAAACCCCATTTTGCTAAGGTGTGTAGGGAGCTGAGGTCTCCAGACACACCCCTTGGGACTCAAGAAACTGGGCGGTGGGTCCAAGGAACTCACCGCCACGATCACTGCGAAAGACGCGCAATGAACGCTGACACGCACGTTCAGCCTGAACGAGGCACGACTCGATGACAGAAGCAACATCACTCTTCTGACGAAGAGCGAAGATCCAACGGAGACGGGAAAAGTCGTCAGTAAGGCAAAGGACGTATCGTCCGACCCCCCCAAGGAAGTCATGGGGAAGAGGCCCCATGACGTCGGCATGAACAAGGTCGAGAGGGTGAGCGGACTGGGAGTCCGAAGAGGCAAAGGGGGAACGATGCATCTTGCCTTGGGCACAGTCCAGGCAGTCAGAAGGGCATGGCGCAGGGAAGGTGGAAGGGGACAAGCCAACAGCGGGTTGAAGACGAAGCATGCTAGTGATAGCATCAGTGTGCACATGGCCAAGACGGCGATGCAAGAGCTGGATATCAGCAGGAGAAAGGGAAGGCGCGACGTGAGCAAGGGACAAGCCAACAGCGGGTGCAGAGGGGGCATGGAGGGGAACACGATACAGCTTGGCACACTTAACCCCCCGCAAGACGACGCGACCAGAAGAGCGAAGACGGACAGTGCCCACGCCCTGAATAGCGGAGAAATCCATGCCCTGATCGTCGAGGCACGGCACTGACAGCAGACTGAGTTCCAACGAAGGCACGAACAGAACGTCAGGCAGAAATAGCACGCCACCGGGACCGACAAAACGGACAACACCAACGCCTTGGACGGGAAGGAGCTGGCCAGAACCAGTGCGCACAAAGCGAACAGAGCTGACAGGACCCAAGGAGACAAAAGCGGACCGAACAGAGGTCATGTGATGAGTGGCTCCGGAGTCGAGGACCCAGAAGCCGCCAGAGACACGGACATGGGGAAGGACGCCACAGGTGGCAACAGTGCCGACGGAGGGCGGGGATGAGGCACAGGCAGCAAGACAACGAGGGAGAACGACAGACTGCCAGTGCTCGACCCACGGAACAG
>SZWC01008770.1:55576-66412 GCA_023375785.1 Penium margaritaceum
TCTCTCTCTCTCTCTCTCTCTCTCTCTCTCTCCCCCCTCTCATTCCCTCTCTCTATCCCTCCACTCTCTTCTCTACCTACCTCCTTACCACTCTTACCCTCATCCCCTCCCTCTCTCTTTCTTTCTCTTGTCCCCTCTTTCTCTCCCTCTGTCCCTCTTTCTCTCTCTTTCTCCATCTCATTCTTTCCCTTTCTATCTCCTCTCCCTTTCAATCTTCTTTCCTCCACTTGCTTTGACATTTTTTTGAGTAATGCCCACTCTCTTGCACTCTTGAATATGTGTTCATTGTTCTCTCTCTCTCTCTCTCTCTCTCTCTCTCTCCCACTCACTCACTCTCCTACACACTCTCTTCCTCTTTCTATCCCCTACTCTCTTGCCATCAATATCTTCTCCCACTCCATCTATCTTTTCCTGTTCCTCCCCCCCCTCCTCTCCCTTTCTTTCCCCATCACTCTTTCCGTCTCTCTATCTCTCTCAATTTCCCTACCTCTCCCCTTGTCTGCCTATTCAACTATCATTCTCTCACCCTCGCTCTTTGTATACATCTCTCTCACTCTCTCTCCCTCCCTTCCTCTTCAAACCCTCCCTTTATTTCTCGTTTCTCTCCACACTCTTGCTCTCTTTCTCCGTCCGATTATCTCTTTATCTTTCTCTCTCTATCTCTATCTCTCTCTCTTTCCTCCTCCTCCTCTCTCTCTCTCTCTCTATCGCCCTCTCTCTCTATACCTCTCTCTCTATCTCTCTTTCTCTATCTCTCTCCCTCTCTCTCTCTCTCTCTCTCTCTCTCACACTCCCACACACACACACACACATAGGCACATATACACACACGTATCCTCTTCTCTCCCCTCTTTCCCTCCCTGCTTCTTGTCTTCCTCTGTCTCCCTCAACTATATCCTCTGTTTCACCTTCCCTTTTTCTCCACCCTTCTTTCGTGCTCTCGACCTGTGGCTGTTTCATCCCATGTCCTTCCCTCCCTCAATTCTCACTATTATTGATTCCAATGCCTTGGATGAATCTTCAGCACCTCCACATGCATCTCTTGGTCTCGGGCCCTTCCCAATCCTAGACTACACTTGAATTGACCTTTCCTCCCTTCCCGTTCATTCCTCCTTCTTGGCTATTTCGTATCCGGCCTCAGTTAGAGGTCTTCTCGATGACCTCATCATGTTAGCCCCTCTTCTTTCATCTTCTCTCTTTCCATCCCTCTACTTGGCTTCTATCATCCATCTCTTTTTTTCTTATCTTTTCTGCCATTGTAGGATGACCTTTTGCTTCAGAGCATTGTCAAAACTTTCATTCTCTCTTCCTCCTCCTCCATGTCTCATCCCTCCAATCTTTCATATGTACTCTTCTTGGCGTCAAGTGCCCTTGTAACGTCAATGGTATCCTCCAACTATGGTGATCATCAACCTTCGTTGCACCTTGTCCATATGATGTGTTAGGGATTGAAGATGTCAGGAGAGCAGCCAGGAATTGTGTATCGTGCTCTTCCACAACCGGTGTATACTTTGCATGACAAAACAACAATGTACGTTTTCTATGATCAAAAGATACCTTTGCCCATAGGAAGAATATTGCACACTATACCTCTTTCGTCTCGCACATAACCTGAAAGTCAGCCTTGGCCTCCTACATGGCCTCCAAGAATGGAGACACGATCATGAGATCATCAACATAGACCGTGATGGTGGTGAAGAGGCCAAGTCCTTGCTCCAGGAAGAGCGATTAGCTTGCCTCACTCTAAGAATGTCCTACCCTCCATACTATGTATGTGATCTCCCGGTTCTAGCATTGCTGCTGGAAACCACACACGGCCTTGTGAATGCATCTAACATCTGTTTCTTTCCTCCAAGAAAGGGGATAAGACCATGTAAACGTCCGAATCCATTATCCCATGGAGGAACATGTTGTTGACATCCATTTAATGAGCTCCTTGTCGTGCTTTGCCACAACACCTAAGAGTGTACAGGTTGTGGTCATGTGCCTATGGATAGAGAATGTGATTTGTTGTCTTTACCCCTGACCTGCAAAGTATCCCTTGGCTGTTAGGTTATCCTTGTAGTATTCCAATGAGCATTCTGGCTTCATCTAATTGCAAATGACCCATCTGGCCTGCATGAGTTTGACAACCTTGTAGACAATATTCCCTTTTATGGCCCTGTGCTCATCTTCGCATGCTCAAAACAACAGTGTCGTGTCCTTATCCAACCATTTTTTTTCCAACGTACTCGGATCAGGCAATAGAGAGGGAGATTTCTGATTGGTCAACATACACACGGGATTCGTTGGTCGGACATCGACCAGGTTGAGTGTTGCATTACACAAACTAGTGAACTCATATAACACGTCCTGAAAACCAATTCAACATTCCAGTTACACCCATAGCAAGGTTTCTTGAACACTACGCCGGAGGGATTTTGTGCCAAGATCACCATCATAGATGTTGCAGCTCACTCATTAGGCATCCCATAAGAACGGAGAGAACAACGTGGTCTATGGTGCTCGGTGATAAATTGATGTGTGGGGAGGCCAATATGGATCTACATATTGGCCCGGGCTCCCGCATCCATCTAGAAATCACACACTTGGGAGCATGCTTTGTGGCTTGGCCAAAGAATCAAGAGAGATCCAGAGGTGACGGTCTGAAGAAGAGGACGCCACGTGACTCAATAATGCGATGGTAGATATGATTCCAAAATTCAAAGATTGTACCACACAATACTTCATTAAGAGGCATGCATAGAATCCCACAATGAGAGATGAGTGCACCACTTGTGCTCAATAAATCACACAGAGGCTCGAGATTCCCACACGCACGAGGTGGAGGTGAGGATGTTGACTGAACCAGTACTCATATGGCATGACACGGTCCTGCAAGGGACTGTGTGGTCGATGATTCCAGACCCACGTCATGTTGGCAAAGCCCTCAGATTTGAAGGGCTCTAGGAGATCACACTTTGTGTGTGTGGTACAAACTGCTTCCTCCATGATGTATTTCTAGTGCCTCGACAAAACACCCCTGTTAGGGTGTGGCAAGGATGGAGAGCTTACAAAAGATGTTGTGCTTAGTAGGGAATCATTCCACCTCTTTGAGGTACTCTCGATCACCATATGAGCAAAGTGCATGGAGAGTCTATGAAAAGTGACGCTCTACCATGATAAGCCACGGGGAAACAACTAGAACAGTATCGCTCGAAGTCGTAGCTTGACTTTGGATGATTCAGAAAAGGATCGAGTATGGGAGTAGATGACAATTCTTTTGCCCAATAAGATACAATGTTCACAGATTGATTTCCCATCTAAATGCCTTTCAACTATACAAAAGAGGGTCCCTAAAATCTCAAAGGTCTATTAAGGTTACGAGAGCACCCAGGCAATGATATTGCTATGAGTGCATGCATACAACGATGAAAACAAGAATGCCCCTACTACGCTTAGTATAACGTGAATTAGGTGGGATTTTCAGCAAAAGATGGTGATTTAAGACCATTGAACAATTTGTAATGAGTAGTAAGTGCATTACAACAACAATGGTATCAAAATGCCAAAAATGCTTGTGATAAGTATTCTACCATTTATGGAAAGTGGTCAAACCTGACACAAAGCGCTAGGGATTAGAGGAGGCGGCCAAGTTGCCCTTAGCCTATCGGAGTGAAAGGGTGGGCGATAGGCCACAATTCTTAGGATAAAAATTTCAATGTGCATACTTCAAGCACTAGTGTATGTCATGGGCGGAACAGGAGTTGTTACCCCCTCTTTTCATTGTGACTTCAAGTGCGATGCAAGGCATATGTCAATGCAGGCTAGGAATCACGATCGATCTATTAGTCAACATACTGTAGGTTGTTGTAGGTCTCTTGGCTGTTTTGTGATGCACCATAGGCCTGCCAGTTGACGAGATCCACCGTTGCTATTCTGCGTCACCGGTGTCGTATGATATCTTCATTTGCATGCTCCGTGTCCTTCAGTACGCCCAATGTTGGTTGCAGAGGTTTGTCTCCTATTGTGAAATTACTCACTTGAGTCCAATAGAGTTCAATTCTACTTGTGTGGAACACTGAGAAAGTCCCCGCGCTATCGGATAGGTGGAGCTTAACGAAACACGTGTCTCCATTTCCCCCATTGTGAACAGTCTGAACGACTTTACTTGAACTTTTACACTGATTCTGATCTTGCAATTCGATGCAAGTTTGACGCGTTTACTGACATAAAATTTGGTGTCCATCGGATTCTTCTCAGCCGTTTGCTTCATCCTTGCAAGAGTTTGGTGAGTCTCAACCCAAATGGTTTTGAAGTATCCGTGTTCCATGTCCATTATTGGTACATTGCTTGAACGCAGTGAAACTAATGCATTTGTTGGTAGTTCACTGTAGACCACTTTGAATGGAATTTCTTTCGTTGATAGAATGTTGTGAAATTTTTTGCAAGCTTCATACTCAATGCCTTAGCCGTCCATTCGGTGCCACGTGGCTCAAACAACATTGTGAGCAGTAGTTCGAGCACCTTATAGGTTTGCTTAATCTCCTCATTGGTTAAGGGTTGGAAGCCGTTAACAGTTTGAATTGACAAGCATAGTGAGTCCTCAACTCTTGTCAAGACATTTTTCTTGTTGTCTTCCATCTATGATGGAGGAGGGAACATTGTGTAGTTGGACGAAATTTTTAAGGAACAAATGTGTGGTTCTCTGTGTGGTGTACATTGTCTTCGTTTGTATGAAATGCGACATGTGTGAGATCTGGCTGTCCACAAAAAGGATTGCATCAAAACCCTCCGGTGTAACATGCATATCCTTCACGAAGTGTATGGAGATGCTGAATCATGGTTGTCTTGATACAGGTAGTGGTTGAAGAAAAGAAATTGATTTGGTTCATCAGCACTTATGGCGTTGACACACATCCCACATCTTGTAGTACTTCTGGGTATGGGTTTGCATCTTGTCCCATAGTTCTTCATGAAACAATGAGTTATTGTCCTCCTGGATTGGTTTCATTGTACACCTCCAATAGCATGCAACGTAGCTAATTGCTAATGTACACATCAACTTGGTGAGGATATCGTCGTTGCGAACAAGATTTGTAGATTAAAACTGTTTATTGTCATACAGCCAAACGTCTCCTAACCTTTCGTGAGCAGAATTGCAAGATACGGGTCCAATAAAAAATTAGCGAACTGATCTTAACTGTTACGTATAGTTGCCTTTGCAGATCATTCTTTGGTTTTCATCTTTGGGCCAATACTCAATGTAATACAAGAAGCAAGACTCAATGAACTCCATCCATTCAGTTTGTCAAAAGCTCAGATCATTTTTAATCTTGATACACTTCAAAGAATGGTAATAGGTACAAACGAGAGATGGTCCGGATTCTAAATAGCACTTTTAAGTATCAAATGCGTGCATAACAGCCCACGTCTCATTTTCGTGCATTCTGCATTCAAGCTCCAACCAATACAGTTGTATTCATACATCTAAACTTGGTTTGTTTCCACCGTTATTGTCAAGGAGTAGAACAACTCTGAGTGCTCAATCAGAAGTGTATGCTATCATGATGCAGTCCACTATTGGATCCATAGATTATAAGGCTAGCATCGCGGTCAGACAATTCATAAAAGGTCAATCATTTTCTCTATCCTCAAAAACTATTTCGTTGTTCTCTTATCAAGATCAAAGTGAATCACTAACACTTAAGCATAATCTTGGATCACTTGGATCACTAACACTTTAGCATAATCTTGGATTATTTGGGTCACTTGGATCACTTGGATCCATATTGGACAACTCAAACGTTGGCAAGCATCTGTGAATCATCAACTACCTCCACAGTCTTTTTGTTCTTTGTGATCCGCCAACCGTTGGTGATGTGGCCCATCAAACAGCAACCAAAGTCAAACATTTAGAGTCTTCCATAGAATTTGTCTTTTTGCAAGATGTTGAGGCATTATCGGGGATTTCCAACATGCTCCTCTTCCGTGTAACTGTACTTTAGGATGTTCACACACACAATGACAATGCTGTGAAGGAAAATCCAGAATACACTTCTCACGACTGTTACATTTTTCATTCGGGTATCTTAAGTGCAAAAGGTACAACACATTACCTGAAGTACCTCTTGTGGGTTCAAAAGTGCTCTTAAGATGTTTTCCTTCTTGCACAAGAGGATAGCGATTCTTTATGGTGATCTCTTTCAACACCATGTATTCTAGGCAAATCTGCATCTCTCCACTTTCTTTCTTCTGAAAAAAGAAAAGAATAGATGTCGCATATGGTGAATTCAAAGGATTGACAGAATCCTGATCAGGTCTTTCATCTAGCAGATTTTTCAGCTCGCTCAGTTTGTGGTAACTTGTCTGATACGCCCGCCTAGCCGTCTATTTATTGCTTGGCTTTACGTCTTTCTATTTATTGACAATCCATGCTGGGTGTCATTGTTGAAGCAGTTTGCTAGAAAAAAAACCCTTCAAAATCATGAACAGTTATGCCAATTTTCTGTAGACTGAATACAAACGTCTCAAGCATTGAGGCAGATGAGGTTGTTGGTCTTGTACTTTTTAAATTGACTATCTTGCTATCATCCCCAGACTCCATGTGGACTAGCCTCACTTGATCTTTGTATTGCAGGTGCCGCTTGGCCATGTCCAAAATACTTATGTCATGTGTTGGGTTGCGGTTGCTACAACTTCCCATGTGCCTTCCTTCTTTACCACTTTCAATAATGGCCGCAGTGTTCTAAGTCGCACGATTGGAGGAAGGTTCCACTTTCTACCATGGATGCGATGTAAACCTCTCCACTGGACCAATCAACTTGCATGTTATGTTTGTACGGGGAATATCACTTGAGGATGATTTGATAATTTCTCATTACGCAAGTACTCCAGTCCATTACATCTTGTCATTCTTTGACAAACAAACAAAATTTTGTTCAAAAAAGTTATGAACATATGTTTTTCTGTCAACAAACATTCCAAGTTCCCATTTTCCCCAAGGCTTCCTATTTGTTGAAGTTTATGCATATAAATCACCCACTTTGTACTAACTCTAGCAATGTTACTTCCGTAACATACACAATTCTTCACACTCTGCAAGTAGGTATTTCTGTTCTCTCATTCATGGCCTACCACACGCTGACCTCAAGATGTTCATGGCATTAGGCCGAGGACATTTCGGCCACCAACCCCGACCTTAGGTGTCCCATCTCATAACTTGGTGACTTTGACCACTCTGTAGAATGGTCGACAAAAGCATCACAAACTGAGTGAATTATTCAATAAAGTTTGGTCAAAATCTTGATTGTGATAGAATTCTATTAAACCAGGTCCTGATGTTATGGACGTCTCCCGAATTCTCTGCGGCGCTTCTCAAAGTGACCCCTCACGGTGTGGCTTCGCACGTGTCGCTTGGTTTGAGTGCC
This sequence comes from Penium margaritaceum, assembly GCA_023375785.1. Lineage (NCBI taxonomy): Eukaryota > Viridiplantae > Streptophyta > Zygnematophyceae > Desmidiales > Peniaceae > Penium > Penium margaritaceum. The sequence continues at coordinate 62,986 of SZWC01008770.1, forward strand.
GACGACCCAATGTGTGCCTCATTATTGTTCCTTTCATTGTATATACATGTTTGAATCATCCGAGACTTGTCATCAAAGTAAACTTATTGCTTAACACAGATGATCAATTTGTTCCAATGAATCAAGTTTTCTATTGCTCGGCACCTGATCCCTGTGAACCACCCACGTTTTGCTCAGTGTAACACGTGGAATCATTGCACAATGCTGTTGGAAGAGCAACTGACACATTCATTACTGGGCGAAAACCTTGCACAAGTTGGTATAACATCTCCACTATTTAGGATTTTGTAGACTGTGCGACAATGATGGTGAACGGAATGAGTGTAGTCGGTTACGAGTAGAAATAATCCGCGAAGACTCCGGTGATAGAGGATCACTAGCATGCGAGTAACGGTGCTTTTTAGGCAAATCAGAATTCAGCGGTAACTGTCATGATGAATGGTGCAGGGCCATTGGCCCTGAAAGCAAACATAGAAACAAAAGCCTGGGGCTCGGCGAACCATTTCCCCCCACCATTGCCTACCGATGTGACACCCGGCGTGATGGGAGAGAGTGGAGAACAAGCTTGCATCAACAAAGACTTGTTCCGGACATAGTCAGGACTCGGCATCCTTAACACCCAGCTACTCCAACAACTCAATGCGGTGACGAAGGAGCCTCGGAATTCCTATGCATGTAAAGCAGTGCGCACCAAGAGAAACATTTGATTTTGACTAGTCCTCATAGTCGACTGACACTTCCAGAGCCGTTCAATCCTACACACTCAAAAGGAGCGATGATTTGAATGCGTCGAACAAGTATCGAGGTGTACATCACTACTGTTGTGTCAATAACAAAAACAAGGAGTTTGACCTCGCGGTCTCACTTTTGCGTAGCACGGTTAAGATTCGTTGGTCCAATTTAAAGACTAACGCTAGCAGGAGATCGTTGGAGCTAAATCAGCGGCTCATGTGACCACTCTCACATTTTCGACCTCAAGCGTTCCACCTCTTGAGTAGATGAATCTGAGATGGAGCAACTCTCTGATGCCACCGGATAACTTGAACAAATTCATGCGAGCAACTCTTGTCCATTTGGAAAAATGAATGAGAATTTTGACGTATCGTACATTTTTCAATGCCTCCATCAGTAGTCCAGGGTGATGGCGTGCACGTGGTGATTTTGCGAGATTATCATTGGTTATGATCTCACCTTTGACGAGCTTTTTGTCTCTTACAACGGCATGAAGGGAGAAATCCTGTGAGCATTTGGCATTTGTAGCATCGAGGATGACCTTTTGCGAATGACCATAGTAGCCGGTCGTATCAAATGTGCTGAGAACAATGCTCAACAAGTAGGAACCCAACAGGTGGCGGCCCTAGAGCCACAATTCTTATTATGGCGGAGGAAAGTGACTACAAGCGGAATCCTTGCATTCGATGGAGATTGACGCCATCGATCAACATGATCAATGGTTCTGTTGGACTTATGAGGAGCTGGGACATATCTTGCATGACTGTTAAAGATGGCATGAGCACATTAAAGTGGGGAGGGAACTATGCAAAAGGAATAGGGGCCAAGAAGTGGCAAAAGGCAAGAGTAAACGGCAAGGCTCCCGTCCGGTCAAGAAAGTGCGTGCCTACTGATTTTCCATCTGAGTGTGTCAAGTCATCATAAACTGCTTCCAAAAGGGAGCCCAGTAGGAGGGATTTTCTGCCTTGACAATTTAAACACCAAAAACAAATGTCCAGAGACGAGGCTTCCTTAGAGTGTAAAGTTAGACAATGGGTACGAGGACGATCAGTTTTACAGTACTGCTATGAGTGTAATCGAGAGGTTGAAAATGTCGCAAAATGGTACCGGCATTGCTAAACCGAGGAGATTTTCACAATCTTTTAATCAGTGACATGGTTTAGAAGCTGGATTTGTAAACCACACCAAGAGTGTTTGAAAGAAAAGCCGTTGATAGACACCTACAAATCCTTTGACTTTGTGAAGCTCTTTGACTGTTTCTTGGAGATCTGCACATTGTAACAACTCAAAGACTTTGCCGAATGAGCGGCCACAAATTCATCCTTGGACGATTTTCTCGCACTGACACCATTTGTAGGTGGATTGGAGCAGCGGATCGGTTTACGAATGAATTAGTGGTGGAAGGCGACACCTGAATTTGATCAATTGACATACAACACAATGGCAGTTATAGGAAGCAACAGAGTATGTTGTAGCAGCTACAAAATGACAGCTAATCCATTTGGACATGGCCAAGAGATACCTGCGATGCGGTGCTCAAAATGTTACTAGTCCACGTGGAGATAAGAGAAGTAGAAGACATTGCTGCCATAGAGGTAACCACGTCGGCCTGAATGCATGACAAGTTCACCACCGTACCAGAGGAATTTGCATCGCTTGTCAAGGAGTTTGAAGGGGATTTTCCAGGTAAATCACTCTGATAACTACCTGTATAGCAAAACTTCAATCACCAAATACCCTAGTGCTCATTGAGTTTCACGACAGATTCTTTAGGAGTTTAAGAATCCTCAGTGTTGATTTGGGTTCAATTGTATACGTGTTCTGTTCGATTCGTCCAACAGCTTCTTCATAGTCCTTTAACTTCCACGACAGGTCTAATTCAATGTCCTTGTGTCTATTAACTCTGACGTCATACGACCGTTAGCGAGTGCGTGCGCATGCATCGAACCAAGAAAAGATGCCAACGACACAATGGGCGTGAGCGGGACGGCAAAGGTGGCCGTAAACGATCATGCGCAACCGTTGCGCTAAGTGTTGAGCTGCCCTTTCCCTATGCAGTGGTGTCTTCATAAAGACATGAAGGCCGTGGGCAATAACAGCTCCACGAGCATTCACAACATCCACACAACTCTCTCCTTCTCTTAGCCACCATGGACCCTTTTTCAAAGGTGTCCGCTGACAATGGGATTCGACGTCTACACGAGGCCGCTCCTCAAGATCCTCTTGCATGCCCTGTGCCAACAAGACATCTTGTTGAACTTTTGTGGGAGGCTACAAAGCTGGCCGTGGACAATACGAAGGCCCCGCGCATGCACAACGGCTTTGTCGGCACGTACGTGGAGTCACCGCTGTCTCTACTGGCTGCTCCAGTCAAGGACAAGGCATGCAACTCCAAGTTTATGCCGTGTCCCCCCTGGAAGATCATGAACTACACGCACGGAGCAAGCAAGTCATATTCTGTTGCTCCTCTCACTACTTCTTCCCTCTCTCCCCCTCGTGCGCATCATTTCACGGTGGTCGAGAGGGGTAAAGCATGCGTGGAATCTGCACCCCCTCCTCCACGCTTGAACGTGATCAATGAGGACACGACTCTCGAGGATGTAGTTCCATCATCCACGTCTCCTCCTCGTAGGAGACAGCGTACGTTGTCGCTTTCCACAAAGTCCTTGAAGCTGCCCGTTGTGCACATTGTATC
>SZWC01008770.1:83666-103776 GCA_023375785.1 Penium margaritaceum
GCTAGGCTCTTGGTCTGCGAGGGGTGGGGGGGGGTGGGAGGGGGGATAGGAGTGGCCGCGGTTGAAGAAGTGCCGACTGGAATTTTCGATTCCCCCTCCCTGCAACCCCCACCTCTTAATTGAATCAAGGTCCTCCTGAGAAAATTCTTGGAAGCTTCCTAGCAACACGGCCGCTGACTAGGCTTCAGTGCCTAGTCAGACGGTGACGACAGTCACAAGTCGTGTACACAACGGCAAGGGTTTGGCTGGGAGACACAAGACAAAGTGTCAGAATGCTTCAATAGCATATGCAGAGAGAGTTAACAAATGACAGGTCCAAGGCATTAATACCTGCCGCGGCGCATGGCAGGTGTCGCACTCAGCAGTCCAACAGCTGTCCTAAAACCGGCCCAAACCCACGGTTTTGGCCGTAACTCTGCGCACACATGTCAGAATGCTACGCCGTCTGAACTTAGACGTGCATGATCAAAAGACGGACGCTATGACTGGTCACATGCATGCATCCATCATCAGATGGTGGACATACAATGCAAAAACATGCAAATAGGGCTCATGGCCAGTCCGTCAAAAGACGCCTACAAGCTGTAAAAAAGATAGCAGAGAGTCCCGGCAGCATCTGGGGCTCTGGAACGGTAGTCGGCCAGCTCCAGGCCGGTAGTCCGCCGCCAGTCGTCGCACCAGTGTCACCAGGGCCCGCCTCAGGGATCTGCACAAGTATGGACACGGCCGAGTGGTCACAGTAAACTGTATACGAACGTCACAAATAACAACACTCCCCCATGACCCGATGGTACGCATGTCCATACACGTGCAGCACTGGTACAAACACAATAGTGAGTGACACAAACGGATGAGGCACAGATGCATATCCCACACTTAACCACCCTCAGGCATGGGGCAAAGCCCAACAAAACGAATGGCCACTAGGAACTTTCTACGAGCTAGTGCCTTCGTCAAGAAATCATTACAGTGCATGTCAGTGCCAACCCACATGACGGAGATCACGCGTCGCTCCACCAGATCACAAACGAAGTGATGCTCAACCGCAATGTGCATTGTGCGAGCATGAAAGACACCGGAGCTCTGCGCAATGGCGAGAGGAATTCGGTTGTCGCAACGAAGCACAATGGCGGGTATTGACTGCCCAAGCTCAAGAAACAAGCGCTGCAGCCATACTGCCTCAGCAGCCCCTGCGCCCAAAGCAACGTACTCTACCTCCAACAAGCTACGCGCGATGCAGCCCTGTTTCTTGCTTTGCCAAGACAGAGCGGTACCATCGAGCAGAAACACGTAGCCAGTACGCCTGCGCCCATCTGGGCTCCAAGCCCAGTCACTGTCAGTGTAGCCGTCAAGGACCACCAAACACTGTCGACAAAAACAGAGTCCGAGGTACGGCGTGGAGACCACGTACCACACCAATCGCACAACGGCATGAAGGGCTCTCGCACGTGGAGCCTGCGAGAACTAAGCGAGGACGTTGACGGCGAACGCGATGTCAGGACGCGTGGTAGTGGCCAGGTACATAAGAGATCCGATGAGACGGAGGTACAAGGTCACGTCCACTGTCTCCCCCACCCGTGTAGGATCATCCACCTTCAGGGCATCCTGCCCATCGGGTGTGAGCGGTGTGGAAGCGGATGGCACTGCACCGAGGAGATCGCTAAAGCGCTCTCCCATGGCTCGTGCGAATCGGGCCTGATGCAACAACAGTGTCCGATGTCTGCGATCTCGCACGATCTCCATACCGAGAAACACCGATGCAGAGCCGAGGTCCTTCATCCTGTAGGCAGTCTGCAGGATAGCCTTGGCCTCCTTCAAGGCTTTCAGGGACAGAGACGCGATCAGAAGGTCATCGACATAGACCACGATGGCTATGAATTGCTCGAGTGTCGGTAGGATGAACATGGAGGGGTCTGCCTCACTCTGTATGTATCTTGCACGAGTCAAAGTGCTGGTGATCTCCCGGTTCCAACACCGCGGAGACTGCTTGAGGCCGTACAAGGACTTGCGCAAGCGCCAGACCTTGTTACCGTCCTCAAAGCCCAGTGGCTGAGCCACATAAATGTCGTCATCCAGTGAGCCATGGAGGAACGCATTGTTCACATCCATCTGGTGCAGTTCCCAATCATGCTGAGCCACTACACCGAACAGACCTCGAGCTGAGGTCATGCGGCCGATAGGGGTAAAAGTGTTGGTGTAATCGACTCCCTCAATCTGAGAGTACCCCTTGAGGACCAAGCGGGCCTTGTAGCGTTCCAGTGAGCCATCCGGCTTCACCTTCTTGCGAAAGACCCGCTTGACCTGAATAGCCTTCCTCTCAGGAGGAAGGTCGACAAGCTCGTAGACTCTGTGCTCTCTGATAACGCAAACCTCATCCTCGCAGGCAGCACGCCAAGCATCAGCATCTTGTGATGAGAGAGCCTCCCTTCGTGTACCCGGCTCGGGCGCCATAGAGGGAGAACTCTGCATGGCAAGTGCACACGCCTCAGTGCCGGGCCTGACGACCACGAGATCAGCTACTGCGTCACTGGCGATATGGAACTCGCGAGTGACGAGGTTGTGCCCAACAGGGCACGCTGGATGTACCTTTGTGAGCTCAGTGCGGACACTCAGGCCTAGGGCCGTTGTGCTAAGGTCACCACTCGCGATGATGCGAGAGGAGCGCCTGAGTCCGGGGCCGGACGCTTGCTGAGCTCTGGAATCCAGTGGTCGAAGACGGCCACCGGGCTCACGGGAGTAACCTGAGGTCGAAGGACGCACCTCAGGCTCAGGGACAGATACGACCGCAGCTGGTGAGGGCTGAGACAAGGCAGCCGGAGATGCCGTGGGAGGAGATGCGTGTGTGGGGAACACAAGGTTGGGTGTGACAGCTGGGACAGGTAACACTGGACCTGACACGGAGGCAGGAGTACCAACCGACGTAAACACGGGAGTGGGTGAGGCTGGATCAGATACAGAAAGAGGGGTGCCAGCAGACGCAGGTGCTGGTGCAGAGGGAGGGGTGGAAGTTGTAGGAACAGAGGTACCTGTGGGGTGTGAAACAGTCTGGACAGGCGAGATCTCTCGACCAACTGCAATGATTGCCGGATCATCAAGGGCCGGAGACCGAGAGGGGGCTCGAGCGGACACATCCGCCTGATGAGGGATGCTCCCCCATCCGCCGAGAACCCTCATAGGAAGGAACATGGGTGGCGGAGAGCGCTGTGATCGAAGTCAAGTCTCGGTAGGTGAGAGAAGAAAAAAAACAGCGCGTCGCGGGACTCAATGACGCGACGACGAGTAGGGTCCCAGAAGCGCCAGGCCTTCAACCGCGGGGAAATGCTTATGAAGACACACAAGCGGCCCCGAGGTGAGACCTTGGACCCCTGCTGGTCCTTGGTGTAGCACACGGAGGCCAGGGAGCCCCAGACGCGAGCGAGACGAAGGTCAGCACGGTGTCCAAATCAGAGCTCGTACGGTGTGATATGGTCCGGAAGTGGACTGTGCGCGAGGCGGTTCTAGACCCAAGTCATGTAGGCGAAACCCTCAAAGACAAAAGACTCGGGGAGACTGCACTCAGACCACATGGCGCGAACCGCATCCTCCATGGTGCGGTTCCAGCGCTCAGATACACCGTTCTGCTGGGGGGTAACAGGAGCGGAGACCTGGTGAAAAATCCCGTGCTCAGCAAAGAAGGAGCCCATCAAGCCAAGGAACTCGCCGCCACGATCTGAGCGGAAGGTATGTAGTATGTGGCAAGACTGACACTCAGCCATCACTAGCCAGAGTGGAACCGCAAGAGCGGCGTCGCTCTTCTGACGTAGGCTGTAGACTCACCGCATCCGGGTAAAGTTGTCAGCCCCTCTTAGACAGGGACTCGATCGGGAGAGGGCCGAGAAGGTCTGAGTGAACCAGCTTGAGAGGCCGAAGCGCTCGAGAATGAGAGTCAGGGCAGGTGCACCGGTGCATCTTCCCCTGAGCGCAAAAAAGACAGTCAGTCTTGGGTGGCTTCTCAAAAGAAGCAACGTCAAGACCGAGAGTGGGCTGTGTCCGAATGAGCTTCAACCCAGTTTTGGAGGTAACGTGACACAGACGGTGATGAAGCAACATCTGGTGTTCTGGAGATATAACACCAGTGACAAAGACACGACCAGAGGAAGAGGAAGAGGAAGAGCAAGTGGAGGAGGGCCGAGCAATGCGATACAGATTATGTATGATTGAAGCACGCCGGACGACACTACGGGTGTCACTAGCAGTCACAGTCGCTGAGTCAGTGGTATGCTCTACAGATAGACCCATCAAGGTGCAAGCACGCACAGAAAGCAAGCTGAGCTCAAGATCAGGCACAAACAATACGTCAAAAAGGTTCAAGGGGCCAGACAGACCGTCGAAGCATACAACCCCAACACCATGGACTGGCAAGGACTGACCAGACCCTGTACGAACGGAATGGACAGACGTGACAGGACCGAGAATAACAAAGTCACTACGACGGCACGTCATGTGATGGGTGGTATTAGAATCGATGATTCAAGTGCCACCGGAGTCACGGCTGGTGGACGTCACTGTACAAAAAGCAATGGAACACTCGGCATCAGAGGGATGCTGAGCCGTCAGTGGGGAGGAACGACGCACAACACAAAGATGAGACTCATGAATCCCCTCGGTGCAGTCAGGCCCATCATCATCACATACAGACTGTGCTCCCCCACACGCGTCGTCACGAGTCACACGAACAGACTAACAAGCAGTCTGTGAACCACCCGACGATGACAACACACTCGCACCTCCATGAAAGCGGAGCGCCAGATGGTGGCGAAGCTCGGTGATGGTGCGGTCGCGTGGGTCCGGATCGTTGTTGCTCGCCGGTGAGGAGGCAGGAACAGCTGCAGTCGTGGTCGCCACGCGTCCGGAGGAGGGTGCGGGTGCCGTGCCAGACATGGAATGAAGAGCATGAGCAGCCTGGAGCCCACGAGTGATCCGCGCCCAGTCAAGCGGCTGCTGGCACTCGGTGTAGCGATGGGCGCCTCCACAGTTGTAGCAGTGCACAGAACGGCCACTGCTACCACTGGATGAAGACTGCTGCTGACCTGATCCACGCTTCCTATTCTTCTTCTTCCTCTCTGTGGCTGCTGCAACAACCTGTGTCTACTATAGACGGGNCGCCACGCGTCCGGAGGAGGGTGCGGGTGCCGTGCCAGACATGGAATGAAGAGCATGAGCAGCCTGGAGCCCACGAGTGATCCGCGCCCAGTCAAGCGGCTGCTGGCACTCGGTGTAGCGATGGGCGCCTCCACAGTTGTAGCAGTGCACAGAACGGCCACTGCTACCACTGGATGAAGACTGCTGCTGACCTGATCCACGCTTCCTATTCTTCTTCTTCCTCTCTGTGGCTGCTGCAACAACCTGTGTCTACTATAGACGGGGTCGAAGAAGAAGAGGAAGATAAGGAAGTGATGGAGGAGGAAGAGGGAGACTGCAGGAGGGAAGATGGTGGTGATGCAATGACTGTTGCAACGAGGGATGTCTCCTGATGGGCTACGGCTGCCTTGCGGGCTGAGGTCACATGAAGGAAGAGCTCATGCACCCAAGGAAGCACTTGCAAAGTGGCTGAGAAGGGCTCGAGGACAGCGTTGCTGTATCGTGTGAAGATGTCGGTGTACTCGAGGCAAACTCCAAGCATAATCGTACGAAGCGTCCACAACTCTGTGCCTCCTAAGGTCCCCAAGCGCGTGTAGATACGCATGGCGCGTCGCCAGTAATCCACTGTAGCCTTAGCAGACCCCTAACGGAGCGAATGGAAAGCACGAATGTGTGATGCACGAGTGGCGTGTGTCTCTGCGGCCAGCAGGGATAAGGCCAGATCCCAACCTCCATGGGGATCAGCACCGGTGCCTGTGCCAGCCTTGCTAAGGAAGGGGCGGAAGTCAACGACGGTCTCGCGTGGCATGGCGTAGAGAAGTCCGCGCATGGTCCGGGCTGCTGTCAGTACCTGTGCTGGGTCCGTAGGCTGATACGGGCTGTGGTAGTAAGGCCACACTCCCTCAGAAGTAGCCCACACCTGAAACAGGATCTCTTAGCAGTCGAAGCCATCCTCACTGATGTACCGTGGAGGTGGTGCCTCAAAATCCTTGGGCTGCCGCTCCGTGGGGAGAGCAACCACAGGCTGAGGAGGACGAGAGACGGGAAAGACTCGTGGAAGAGGGTGGTCTCCGGGGTAGTCAGGTGACGATCGTATCGGGGAAAATGGAGGAGATCAGGTGCCCGTCTACAGCTGACAGAGGCGCTCCTGAAGAACTCAAATCTCCTGAGCCTGGGAATCATCCGTAATGCCTGGCATGAGTGGCTCATCATCAAGGAGGTCAGTAGGTGGTGGGACAGGTAGAGCGCCTGTCACGGGTGCCTAAGCCGACTGCTGGGTAGAGACCGCAACGCCGGTAGCTCCCTCAGAAGCCTGCTGAGGAGTCGTGGACTGAGCACGCAGAAGGTCAGTCAGCGTGCTGATAGCAGCAGTCTGCTCTCTCTGGAGGCGACGCATCTCATCTTTCTGGCTTCGCAGGTCCTCAATGGCCTGCGAGCGTGGACTCAGTGCACCAAACGAAGAGGAGGAGGGGTCGCCTGGTCCATTCTCCTTCTTGTCGGACAGGCTCATGTCGCCGCTCAGTATGGGGCGACAGGTCAACTTTGTTGGATTTCAAAACCGTCAGCGTTTCTCAAGGAGTTTAGACGCTGGCAACTTTTGACTGTCCGGCCAAGAATTTGGCTAAGTACGGTGCTGATGTCAGTAGGTGGTTACTGACATCAGCACGACCTGATGACGTCAGCAAACAAAATTGCTGACGTCAGCTCGCCTCCCCTCTCTCCTTTTTTTTCCTTTCTCGCGACTCTTCGCGAGCGTGCAGCCGTTGCGCGGCGGCTGCATGGAAGCTATGCAGAAGCTGCGCAGCAGCTTCCACTCAGTTGCTGCTGCAGCTGTGCTGTCAGCTGTAGCAACAACTGTGTAGCTGCAGATGCAGCGGTGGGAGCTGCGGCTCCACTGCAGCTGCTGCTGCTGCTGCTACTACGCGCTACGGCTGTTGCTTGCTACCGCACCCGCGCACTACTGCTGCTGCCACTGCTGCGTTGCTATTGCTGCTGCTGCCGTTGCTGCCTTGCTGTTGCTGCCGTGGCTGCCGCTACTGCTGCTGCGCTACTGTTGCCGTCGCTGCTGCTACGCTGCTGGTGCCGCTCTTGTTGCTGCATTGCTGGTGCGCTTGCCAATGCGGCTGTGGATGGCGGCTGCGCTCACTGCGGCTGCCACGCACTTTATTACTGCTACTGCATTGCTGCTGTTGCTGGCGCAGTGGCAACAGTGCTACTGCGATCTCACAAGGTGGGTGAGAGTTGCGCCGACGGCAACCGGCTGTCTCCAACAGTCCCGAAGGAATCTGTTGTAGCGGTGACTCTCACTGCTGCTGCTCTGCTGCGTCTCTGCTGCGCAGCTCAGTGAGAACTGTCTCACTGCTCTGATACCATGAGAAAATGCTTGGAAGCTTCCTAGCAACACAGCCACTGACTAGGCGTCAGTGACTGGTCAGACGGTGACGACAGTCACAAGTCGTGCACACAAAGGCAAGGGTTTGGCTAGGAGACACAAGAAAAAGTGTCAGAATGCTCTAATAGCATATGGAGAGAGAGTTAACAAATGACAGGTCCAAGGCATAAATACCTGCCGCGGCGCACGGCGGGTGTCGCACTTGGCTGTCCAAGAGCTGTCCTAAAACCGGCCCAAAACCACTGTTTTGGCCGTAACATTTGTGCACACATTTTAGAATGCTACGCCGTCTGAACCTAGACGTGCAGGATCAAAAGACGGATGCTATGACTGGTCACATGCATGCATCCATCATCAGACGGTGGACATACAATGCAAAAACATGCAAATAGGGCTCATGGCCAGTCCGCCGAAAGACGCTTGCAAGCTGTAGAAAAGACAGCAGAGAGTCCCGGCAGCATCTGGGGCTCTGGAACGGTAGTCGGCCAGCTCCAGGCCGGTAGTCCACCGCCAGTCTTCGCACCAGTGTCACCAGGGCCCGCCTCAGGGATCTGCACGAGTATGGACACGGCCGAGTGGTCACAGTAAACTGTACAAAAACGTCACAAATCACAACACCTCCATTGTCGTGGTTGTTGTGGAGGGCCGCAGTCCATCACTACATGCCTGATGTCACCCTGCTCCACTTGCGACATGCATCCCTCTTGAAGCATCAGGAAAATTGGTAGGAGAATGGGCTTATTAACTAGCGATTGGGGCGAATGTGGCTTGTTATTCCAAACAGAGGGGCGAATGGGTTTATGACAAAGTTACTATCTTCCATGCTTATCTCACTTACGTTAGCCATCCACCACGTGATCCGGTTTTAGAAAACTATTTGCAAAGGATACCGAAGTTAGACCACAAGAAGCCACGGTTTCGGAGAACAGAGCACCGGAAGCCATGCGTGCATGATGCAGATTTCCATATGCCCCTTCACGTACACGTCACCACATCTTATCTGTCTAGTCGCTTAACTTTGTTGTGCTTTGTGCCGTTCTTGTACAGTTTACTGTGACCACTCGGCCGTGTCCATGCTCGTGCAGATCTATGAGGCGGGCGGCCCTGGTGGCACTGGCGCGACGACAGGCGGCGGACTACCAGCTTGGAGCTGGCCGACCACCGCACCAGAGCCCCAGATGCCACCGGGACTCTCTGCTGTGTCTTCTACATCTTGCAGGCGTCTTTTGCAGACTGGCCATGAGGCCTATTTGCATATTTTTGCATTGTATGCTCACTGTCTGTCAATGGATGCATGCATGTGACCAGTCGTAGCGTTGGTATTTTGATTTTGCACGTCTGGGTTCAGACGGCGTAGCATTCTGACATGTGTGCGCAGAGTTACGGCCAAAACAGTGGTTTTGGGCCGGTTTTAGGACAGCTCTTGGACTGCCGCGTGCGACACCCGCCGTGCGCCGCGGCAGGTATTTATGCCTTCGACCTGTCATTTGTCATTTCTCTCTGCATATGCTATATTGAAGCATTATGACAGTTTGCCTTGTGTCTCCTAGCCAAACCCGTGCCGTAGTGTGTACGACTTGTGACTGTCGACACCGTCTGATCAGGCACTGACGCCTAGTCAGCGGCTGCGTTGCTAGGAAGCTTCCACGCATATTCTCATGGTATTAGAGCAGTGAGACAGTTCTCACTGAGCTGCGCAGCAGAGACGCAGCAGAGCAGCAACACTGTGAGTCACCGCTGTAGCAAAGTTCCTGAGGCATGTTGGAGACAGCCGGTCGCCGTCTACGCAGCCCCACCCACCACGTGAAATTGCAGCAGCAGAGGCAGCAACAGCCATGCAAGGTGCGTGACGGCTGCAATGAGTGTAGCCGCCCCTCCCACAGCCGCAGCAGCAGAGCAGCAGCAGTAGAGGCGGCGGCAGCAGCAGCGGCCGTAGCAGCAGCGACGGCAGCAGCAGCATGCGAGCAGCAGTGGCAGCAGCAGTGCAACAGCAACGGAGGCAACAGCAACACTGCTGTAGTAGCGGCAGCCACGGCGGCAATAGTAGAGTAGCACCAGCAGTAGCAGTAGCAGCAGCAGCGCGGCAGCGGCAGCAGCAGCAGCGCACAGCGGTGGCAGCGAGCAATAGCCGTAGCGTGCAGCAGTAGCAGCAGCAGTAGTAGTACAGCCGTTGCTGCCACCGCTGCATCCGTAGCTACACAGCTGCTGATGCAGCTGATAGCGCAGCTGCAGCAGCAGCTAGGCGGAAGCTGCTGCACAACTTCCGCGCAGCATCCGCGCGGCCGCCGCAAAGCAGCTGTACGCGCGCGCAGATATACGAAGAAGAAAAAGAAAGAAAAAAAAAGAGAGAGACAAGCCGAAGTCAGCGATTTTGCTTGCTGACATCATCAGTCGTGCTGACGTCAGCACCATACTTAGTCAAATTTTTGGCCGGACAGTCAAAATTTGCGAGCGTTTCAACTCCTCGAGAAACGCTGAAATTTGTAAAATCTGATAAACTTCATCCGTCGCCCCATACTAAGCGGCGACATGACCCTGTCCGACAGCAAGGAGAAGGGACCAGGCGATCCCTCCTCCCCCTCGTCTGGCGTACTGAGTCCACGCTTGCAGGCCATTGAGGACCTGCACAGCCAGTAGAATGAGATGCGTCGTTTCTAGAGAGAGCAGACTGACGCTATCCGCACGCTGACTGAGCTTCTGCGCGTTCAGTCCACGGCCCCTCCGCGGATTTCCGAGGGAGCTGCCGGAGTTGTGGCCTCTACCCAGCATTCGGTTCAGGCACCCTTGACAAAGGTTGCACCTGACCCACCTCCTGCTGACCTCCTTGATGATAAGCCACTACACGATGAGCCATTCATGCCAGGCATCACGGATGATTCCCAGGAGCACGAGATTTGAGTTCTCCAGGATCGCCTCCGTCAGCTACAGACGGGTACCCAACCTCTACCGGTTTCCCCAATACGATCATCACCTGACTACCCTAACGATCACCCTCTCCCAGGAGTTTTTCCCATCTCTCGTCCTCCTCAGCCTGCGGTTGCTCTCCCCACGGAGCGGCAACCTAAGGACTTTGAGGCACCAACCCCACTGTACATCAGCGAGGATGGTTTCAACTGCTGGGAGATCTTGTTTCAGGTGTGGGCTACATCTGAGGGAGTGTGGCCTTACTACCACAGCTCGTACCAGTCTACAGACCCAGCACAGGCACTGACAGCAGCCCGGGCCATGCGCGGACTTCTCTACGCCATGCCACGCGAGACTGTCGTCGACTTCTGCCCCTTCCTTGGCGAGGCTGGCATAGGCACCTGCGCCGATCCCCGTGGAGGCTGGCATCTGGCGTTATCCCTGCTAGCCGCAGAGACGCACGCCATTCGTGCGTCACACATTTGTGCTTTTCATTCGCTTCGTCAGGGGCCTGCGGAGTCTGCAACGGATTACTGGCGACGCGCTATGCGTATCTACACGCGTCTGGGGACCTCAGGAGGCACACAGTTGTGGGCGCTTCGGATGATTATGCTCGGAGTTAGCCTTGAGTACACCGACATCTTCAAACGGTACAGCGACGCTGTCCTCGAGCCTTTCTCAGCCACTCTGCAGTTGCTCCCTTGGGCGCATCAGCTTTTCCTCCAGGTGACTTCAGCCCGTGAGGCAGCAGTAGCAGACCAAGAGACCTCCCTCGCTGTAGTAGTCGTCGCATCACCACCATCTTCTCTCCTGCAGTCACCCTCATCCACCTCCACCATGACCACCTCATCTTCCTCCTCCTCTTCGACCCCATCTACACCCACGTAGACACAAGGCATTGCAGCATCCGCCCTGGGGAAGAAGAAGAATAGGAAGCGTGGATCAGGTCAGCAACAGTCGTCATCCAGTGGTAGCAGTGGCCGTTATGTGCACTGCTACAACTGTGGAGGCGCCCATTGCTACACCGAGTGTCAGCAGCCGCTTGACTGGGCGCGGATCACCCGTGGGCTTCAGGCTGCTCATGCTCTTTGTTCCACGTCCGGCCCATCCCCCGCACCCTCCTCGGGACATGCGGCGGCCACGACTACAGCTGTTCCTATGTCCTCACTGGCGAGCAGCAGCGATCCGGACCCACGCGACAGCACCATCGCCGAGCATTGTCATCTTCTGGCGCTCCGCTTTCAGGGAGGTGCGAGTGTGTTGTCATCGTCGGGTGGTTCACAGACTGCTTGTTTGTCCGTTCTCGTGGCTCGTGATGATGCGTGTGGGGAGCACAGTCAGCATGTGATGATGATGGGCCTGACAACACTGCCTGGATCCATGAGTCTCATCTTCGTGACGTACGTCGTTCCTCCCCACTGTCGGCTCAACGTCCCTCTGATGCCGAGTGTTCCATTGCTTGTTGTACAGTGACGTCCACCAGTCGTGACTCCAGTGGCACTTGGATCATCGATTCTGGGGCCACCCATCACATGACGTGCCGTCGTAGTGACTTTGTCGTACTTGGTCCTGTCACGACTGTCCGTTCTATTCGTACAGGCTCTGGTCAGTCCTTGCCAGTCCACGGTGTAGGGGTTGTATGTTTTGACGGTCCGTTTGGCCCCTTGTATCTTTCAGACGTGCTGTTTGTGCCTGATCTTGAGCTCCGCCTGCTTTCTGTGCGTGCCTGCACTCTGATGGATCTATCTGTGGAGCACACCGCTGATTCATCGACTATGACTGCTACTGAACCCGTAGCATTGTCTTGCGTGCTTCAGTCATAGATGATTTGTATCGTATCGTTTGCCCCTCCTCCCCTTGCTCTCCCTCCTCATCCGGTCGTGTTTTTGTCACTGGTGTTCTATCCTTGGAACACCAGCGGTTGCTTCATCGTTGTCTGTGTCACGTGGGCTCGGACACTGTGTCAAAGCTCATTCAGACACAGCCTGTTCTTGGTCTAGACGTGGCTTCTTTCGAGAAGTCACCCAAGACCGACTGTCTTTTCTGTGCTCAGGGGAAGATGCACATGTGCACCTACCCTGACTCGCCTTCCGGAGCGCTTAGGCCTCTCGAGTTGGTCCACTCAGACTTTCTCGGTCCTCTCCCGGTCGAGTCCCTGTCCGAGAGGGGCCTGCATGTTCTGACACTGACTGATGACTTCACCCGCATGCGGTGGGTCTACAGTCTGCGTCAGAAGAGTGACGCCACCCTTGCGGTTTGGCTCTGGCTCGTGATGGCTGAGCGTCAGTCTCGCCACACGCTACATACTTTTTGCTCGGATCGCGGCGGTGAGTTCCTTGGCGAGATAGACTCCTTCTTTGCTGAGCACGGGATTTTTCACCAGGTCTCCGCTCTTGCTACTCCACAGCAAAACGGTGTATCTGAGTGCTGGAACCGCACCATGGAGGATGCGGTTCACGCCATGCCGTCTGAGTGCGGTCTCCCGGAGTCTTTCGCCTTTGAGGGCTTTGCCTACATGACTGGGGTTGGGAACCGCCTCCCGCATGGTCCACTTCCGTGCCATGTTACACCGTACAAGCTCTGGTTTGGCCACCGTGCTGACCTTTGTCTCGCTCGCATCTGGGGATCCCTAGCCTCAGTGTGGTACAACGAGGACCTGCAGGCGTCCAAGGTCTCCCCTTGGGGTCGCTTGTGTGCCTTCATTGGCATCTCCACGTGGTTGAAGGCCTGGCGTTTGTGGGACCCCACTCGCCGTCGCGTCATTGAGTCCCAAGACGGGCTGTTTTTTGAGTCACTCACTTACCGTGACTTGACTTCGATCACAGCCCTCTCCGCAGCCCATGTCCTTTTGTGTGAGGGTCCTCGGTGGATGGGGGAGACTTCTCAGCCAGCGACCATCCCTCGTCCGACAAATGTGTCCGCTCGAGCCCCCTTTCGATCTCCAGCCCTTGATGATCCGGCTATCATTGCCGACGGCCCAGAGATCTTGCCTGTACAGCCTGTTTCACACCCCAGAGGTACCTCTTCTCTCACGCCTCCTCCTGCACCATCACCTGTGTCTGCTGAAACCCTTGCCCCTGCGTCTGACCCATTCTTGCCCACTCCCGTTCCTACGTCGGTTGACACCCGTGCCCCAGTTTCTGGACCAGCCTTGCCTGCTGTCACACCCAGCCCCGTGTCTCCCACACACTCATCTCCTCGCTCGGCATCTCCGGCTGCCTCGTCTCAGCCCTCACCAGCTGTGGTCGTACCTGTTCCTGTGGTCGTACCTGTCCCTGAGCCTGAGGTGCGCCCCTTGACCTCCGGTTACTCTCGTGAGCCCGGTGGGCGCCTTCGACCACTAGACTCCGGAGCTCAGCGAGCGTCTGGTCTCGGACCCAGGCGTTCCCCTCGCAGCATCGCGAGCAATGATCCAGGCACAAAGGCCTTAGGCCTGAGTGCCCATACCAAGCTTTCACAGGTACATCCAGCGTGCCTTGTAGGGCACGACCTGGTCACTCGCGAGTTCCATATCGCCTGTGACGCAGCAGCTGATCTCGTGGCCGTCAGACTCGACACTGTGGCATGTGCACTCGCCACGCAGAGTTCCCCCTCTATGGCGCCTGACCCTGGCACATTGAGGGAGGCTCTCTCATCGGAGGATGCCGATGCCTGGCGAGCTGCTTGCGAGGATGAGCTTTGCGCTATCCGAGAGCATAGAGTGTAGCTTGTTGACCTTCCCCCTGGGAGGAAGGCGATTCAGGTCAAGTGGGTTTTTCGCAAGAAGGTGAAGCCGAATGGCTCATTGGAATGCTACAAGGCCCGCTTGGTCGTCAAGGGGTACTCTCAGATTGAGGGAGTCGATTACATTGACACCTTTGCCCTTTTCGGCCGCATGACCTCAGCTCGAGCTCTGTTCGGTGTAGTGGCTCAGCATGACTGGGAATTGCACAAGATGGATGTGAACAATGCGTTCCTCCATGGCTCTCTGGATGAGGAGGTTTACGTGGCTCAACCACCAGGTTTTGAGGATGGTGACAAGGTCTAGCGCTTGCGCAAGTCCTTGTACGGCCTCAAGCAGTCTCCACGGTGTTGGAACCGGGAGATCATTGGCACTTTGACTCGCGCAGGATACGTACAGAGCGAGGCAGACCCCTCGCTCTTCATCCTACCGATACCCGAGCGATTCACCACCATCGTGGTCTATGTTGATGACCTCCTGATTGCGTCTCCGTCCCTGGAGGCTGTGAAGGAGGCCAAGGCTGTCCTGGAGACCGCCTACAGGATAAAGGACCTCGATCCTGTATCGGTGTTTCTTGGTATGGAGATCGTGCGAGATCGCAGACATCAGACACTGTTGCTGCATCAGTCCCGATACGCACGAGTCGTGGGGGAGCGCTTCAGCGATCTCCTTGGTGCAGTGCCATCTGCTTCCACACCCCTTACACCCGATGGGCAGGATGCCTTGAAGGTGGATGATCCTACACAGCTGGGGGAGACAGTGGACGTGACCTTGTACCTCCGTCGCATCGGATCTCTTATGTATTTGGCCACCACCACGCGTCTTGACATCGCGTTTGCCGTCAACCTCCTCGCTCAGTTCTCGCAGGCTCGACGTGCAAGAGCTCTTCACGCGGCTGTGCGAGTGGTACGGTACGTGGTCTCCACGCCGTAGCTCAGACTCTGCTTTCGTTGGCAGTGTTCGGTGATCCTTGATGGCTACACTGATAGTGACTGCGCTTGGAGTCCTGATGGGCGTAGTCGTACTGGCTACGTGTTCTTGCTCGGTGGTACCGCTTTGTCTTGGCAAAGTGGGAAGCAGGGATGCATTGCATGTAGCTCGTCAGAGGCAGAGTATGTTGCTTTGGGCACAGGGGCTGCTGAGGCAGTATGGCTGCAGCGCTTCTTTCTTGAGCTTGGGCAGTCAGTACCCGCCATTGTGCTGCGTTGCGACAACCAGAGTGCTCTCGCCATTGCGGAGAACTCTGGTGTTTTTCATGCTCGCACAAAGCACATTGCGGTTGACAGAAACTGCTAGGAAGCTTCCTAGCCTAGCTGCTGCTGACGTGGCGACACTATCCAGTCAGCTGACGCACTAGCAAGCAGGCAGGTGCAAGAAACAGCAAGGATCAGGCTAGGGAGACGCGCAAAGTCTCATAAGCTTCAATAGCTTAGTAAATGCAGAGAGGAATGACAACTGACAGGTCCAGGGTATAAATACCTGCCGCGGCGCACGGCGGGTGTTGCACGCGGCAGTCCAAGAGCTGTCCTAAAACCGGCCCAAAACCACTGTTTTGGCCGTAACTCTGCGCACACATGTCATAATCCTATCCCGTTTGAACCTAGACGTGCAAAATCAAAAGACGCACGCAACGACTGGTCACATGCATGCATCCATCGACTGACAGCGAGTATATAATGCAAAAACATGCAAATGGGCCTCATGCCCAGTCCGCCGAAAGGCGCCTGCAAGACGTAGAAGGCACAGCAAAGAGTCCCGATGACATCTGGGGCTCTGGAACAGTGGTCGGTCAGCTCCAGACGGGTAGTCTGCCGCCTGTCGACGCGCCGGTGTCACCAGGGCCGCCTGCCTCATGGATCTGCACGAATATGGACACGGCCGAGTGGTCACAGTAAACTGTACAGGAACGGCACAAAGCACAACACTCCCCCATGACCCGATGGTACGCATGTCCATACGCATGCAGCACTGGTACAACAATATAGTGAGTGACACAGACAGATGAGACGGCAACGTACATCCCACACTCAACCAGTGTTACGCACGGGGCGAAGCCCAACAGAACGAATGGCCACCAGGAACTTTCCGCGTGCAAGTGCCTTCGTCAAGAAATCAGCTCGCTGCAAGTCAGTGCCAACCCACATGATGGAGATCACGCGTCGCTCCACCAGATCACGAACGAAGTGATGCTCAACCACAATGTGCTTTGTGCGAGCATGAAAAACACCAAAGTTCTCCGCAATGGCGAGAGCACTCTGCTTGTCGCAACGCAGCACAATGGCGGGTACTGACTGCCCAAGCTCAAGAAACAGGCGCTGCAGCCAAACTGCCTCAGCAGCCCCTGCCCCCAAAGCCACATACTCTTCCTCCGACAAGCTACGTGCGATGCAGCCCTGCTTCCTGCTTTGCCAAGACGAAGCGGTACCACCGAGCAGGAACACGTAGCCAGTGCGACTGCGCCCGTCGGGACTCCAAGCCCAGTCGCTGTCAGTGTAGCCGTCAAGGACTACCGAACACTACCGACGAAAGCAGAGTCCGAGATACGGCGTGGAAACCACGTACCGTACCACTCGCACAGCCACGTGGAGAGCTCTTGCACGTGGAGCCTGCGAGAACTGAGCGAGGAGGTTGACGGCGAACGCGATGTCGGGACGCGTGGTCGTGGCCAGGTACATCAGAGATCCGATCAGACGGAGGTACAAGGTCACGTCCACTGTCCCCCCCAGCTGTGTAGGGTCATCCACCCTCAGGGCATCCTGCCCATCAGGTGTGATGGGTGTAGAAGCAGTGGGCACTACACCAAGGAGATCGCTAAAGCGCTCCCCCACGACTCGTGAATATCGGGCCTGATGCAGCAGCAGTGTCCGATGTCTGCGATCACGTGCAATCTCCATACCGAGAAACACCGATGCAGGACCGAGGTCCTTCATCCTGTAGGCGGTCTGCAGGACAGCCTTGGCCTCCTTCACGGCCTCCAGGGATGGAGACGCAATCAGAAGGTCATCAACATAGACCAGGATGGCGGTGAGACGCTCGGGTGTCGGCCGGATGAATAGCGAGGGGTCAGCCTCGCTCTGTACGTATCCTGCACGAGTCAAGGTGCCTGTGATCTCCCGGTTCCAACACCGTGGAGACTGCTTGAGGCTATACAAGGACTTGCGCAAGCGCCAGACCTTGTCACCGTCCTCAAAGGACGGTGACAAGGTCTGGTCACGTAGATCTCCTCATCCAGAGAGCCATGGAGGAATGCGTTCTTCACATCCATCTGGTGTAGTTCCCAGTCATGCTGAGCCACTACACCGAATAGAGCTCGAGCTGAGGTCATGCGGCCGACAGGGGCAAAGGTATCAGTGTAGTCAACTCCCTCAATCTGAGAGAACCCCTTGACGACCAAGCGGGCCTTGTAGCATTCCAGTGAGCCATCAGGCTTCACTTTCTTGCGAAAGACCCACTTGACCTGAATCGCCTTCCTCCCGGGGGGAAGATCGACCAGCTCATAGACTCTGTGCTCTTGGATAGCGCGAAGCTCATCCTCGCAAGCAGCTCGCCAGGCATCAGAATCGTGCGATGAGAGAGCCTCCCTCAATGTGCCCGGATCAGGGGCCAGAGAGGGGGAACTCTGCGTGGCAAGTGCAGACGCCACAGTGTCAGGCCTGACAGCCACGAGGTCAGCTGCTGCGTCACAGGCGATATGGAACTCGCGAGTGACCAGATCGTGCCCGATGGGGCACGCTGGGTGTACCTCTGTAGGCTCAGTGTGGGCACTCAGGCCTAGGGCCTTTGTGCCTGGATCACCGCTCGCGATGCTGCGAGTGGGGCGTCTGGGTTCGTGACCCGACACCCGCTGAGCTCCGGAATCCAGTGGTCGAAGGCGACCACCGGGCTCACGAGAGTAACCGGAGGTCGAGGGACGCGCAGCAGGTACAGAGACGGGCACGTCCACAGGGTCAGGGGATGCCGTGCGAGGAGACGCGTGTGTGGGGGACCCAGAGCTGGGGGTGTCAGCGGGAAAGGCTGGCCCGGACACTGAAAGAGTGTCAGTCGAAGCAGGGACAGGCGTGGGCTGGACTGGGTCAGACGCTTGAGCAGGGGTGCTAGCATGGACAGGTGGTGATGTTGGAGGAGGCGTGAGGACCGTGGTGCCTGTAGGGTGTGAAGTGGGCAGCACAGGCGATATCTCTGGGCCAACAGCAATAATAGCCGGGTCGTCAAGTGCTGGAGACCGAGAGGGGGCTCGAGCGGACCCATCAGCCTGGCGACCAGTGGTCGACGACGGAGGAATCTCCCCCATCCGCCGAGAACCCTCACAGGAAGGGACGTGGGCGGCAGAGAGGGCTGTGATGGAAGTCAGATCACGGTAAGTGAGTGAATCAAAAAACAGCGCGTCGCGAGACTCTATGACACGACGGCGAGTGGGGTCCCAGAAGCGCCAGGCCTTCGACCGCGGGGAGATGCCGATGAAGGCACACAAGCGACCCCGAGGGGAGACCTTGGATCCCTGCTGGTCCTCGGTGTACCACACGGAGGCCAGGGAACCCCAGACGCGAGCGAGGCGAAGATCAGCACGGTGGCCAAACCAGAGCTCGTACGGTGTAATATGGTCCGGAAGCGGACCATGCGGGAGGCGGTTCCAGACCCAGGTCATGTAGGAGAAACCCTCGAAGGCGAAGGACTCCGGGAGACCGCACTCAGACCGCATGGCGCGGACCGCATCCTCCATGGTGCGGTTCCAGCGCTCAGAGACACCGTTCTGCTGTGGGGTGGCAGGAGCGGAGACCTGGTGAAAAATGCCGTGCTCAGCAAAGAAGGCNGACTGACGCTCAGCCATCACGAGCCAGAGCCGAACCGCAAGGGCAGCGTCGCTCTTCTGACGCAGACTGTAGACCCACCGCATCCGGGTGAAGTCATCAGTCAGTGTCAGAACATATCGGCCCCTCTCGGACACGGACTCAACCGGGAGAGGACCAAGCAGGTCCGAGTGGACCAACTCGAGGGTCCGCAGTGCTCGTGAACGCAAATCAGGGTAAGTGCACCGGTGCATCTTACCGTGAGCGCAAAAAAGGCAGTCGGTCTTGGGTGGCTTCTCGAAAGAAGCCACGTCAAGACCAAGATCGGGCTGTGTCCGGATGAGCTTCGACACAGTGTCAGAGCCCACGTGACACAGACGGCGGTGAAGCAACCTCTGGTGGTCTGGGGATAGAACACCAGTGACAAAAACGCGACCAGAGGACGTAGGGGAGCGAGGGGAGGATGGCCAAGCAATGCGGTACAGGTCATCAACGACTGAAGCACGCAGAACAATGCTACGGGTGTCAGAAGCAGTCACAGTCGCCGAATCAGCAGTGTGCTCAACAGAGAGACCCATCAAAGTGCAGGGACGCACAGACAGCAGGCTGAGCTCAAGATCAGGTACAAATAGCACGTCAGAGAGATACAAGGGGCCAGACGGACCATCGAAACACACAACCCCAATACCGTGGACGGGTAAGGACTGACTAGAGCCGGTGCGAAAAGAACGAACAGTCGTGACGGGACCAAGAATCACAAAGTCACTGCGACGACACGTCATGTGGTGAGTGGCACGGGAATCGATGATCCAAGTGCCACTGGAGTCACGACCGGTGGACGTCACTGTACAACGAGCAATGGAACACTCGGCATCAGAGGGACGCTGAGCCGTCAGTGGGACGGAATGACGTACATCACGAAGGTGAGACTCATGGATCCAGTCTGTGCAGTTAGGCCCATCCTCATCACATGCAGACTGTGCTCCCCCACACGTATCATCACGAGTCACGAAGGCGGACGAACAAGCAGTCTGTGACCCACTCAACGATGACAACACACTCGCACCTCCCTGTAAGCGAAGCGCCAGAAGATGACGTAGCTCGGCGATGGTGCGGTCACGTGGGTCTGGATCACTGCTGCTCGCTGGCGAGGACGCAGGAACAGCTGCAGTCGTAGTCGCCGCG
>SZWC01008771.1:5886-29556 GCA_023375785.1 Penium margaritaceum
TGTGACTGCTGCTGCTGTTGCTGTGGAGATTGCTGCTTTTGCTGCTGCTGCTGCTGCTCCTTCTGGTCCCTCTTGAACTTGAAGCACTCTTTCTTGTAGTGCCCCTCTTTCTGGCAATAGTGGCACTTGCCCTTCTTCTTGCCTCTCTGCTGCCCGGACTGCTGCTGCTGCTGGTTGCGTGAGCCCATGGCCATGAAAGCTGCTTCACTGCTGCTGCTGCCGCCATTGCGCTTTGCTGCATTGCGACACAGTTCCACCTGCACCAAGTGCGTGCAGATGAAGTCGAGGTCGAGAGTCGGCTGGCACTCCAACGTCTCTCGCATCGTGTCGTAGCTGGTTGGGAGTCCCCTCAGCAAGAGGAGAATGAAGCGCGTCTTTTCCACAGGATTGCCAGCCGCTCTCAACTGTTTCGCCAGCTCCTTTGCCCTGTTTAGATACGCCTCCATCCCTTCACCACCCTGCATTTTCAGCGCCATCATCTTTTCCTCCAAAAGCATGAGGAATGCAAGATCCTTGCTCTCATACTTCTTGCACAATGTGTCCCACCCCTCCTTTGCAGTAGCCTTGTCACTCACGTACTGAAGATGCGGGTTGGAGATGGTGTTGACAAGTAACTTATAGGCCTCCCTGTCCTTCTTCCACTCCTCATACGTCGCTGGTACAGCTGCAGAAGAACCTGCATCAGCTGCACCCTTTTGCGGCGTCTTCCCCGCCACCACCTGCGCTGCGGTGATGCCTTTTGCCTGTGGAACTGGAGCCGGCTCGTCGCCGCTCATCACCTCCCACAAGCCCCTCTCCTCCAAAAGGAGGCGGGTACGGATCTTCCAAAACGTGAAGTTGGCGCGTCCCTCCAGCCTCTCCAAAGGCTGGGCTGCTGTTACAACGCCTGCTGCTGCCATTTTGAGCCTTGGTGATGCTCAGCGCTGCCCTTGGATGGCGGCGCTACCCCTGCTTCTGCTGCTGCTTCTGCCAGAAATCTGTCTGAAAGAAAATGGACTGTAGATGCCAACAGACTGGGAATTTTGAACAACTGAGCCCAGCACTGGAATATTCAGCTCAAAACCTTTCAGATCGACCCATAAAACAGGGTCATCAACGGGGGATTTTGAAAGATATGCCCTCTTGAAAACAGGGTATGCTTCTGCTCCTACTCCAACTCAGACCTGCCAGCTTGTAAACGGCGTTTCTTCCAAACGAATCAATGGATTGCAAATATGTTTGCACCAATGGAAAGCTTATGAAAAATACTACAATTCGCATGTGCCACTTTTTAAATTTGACAAAGAAACAAGAGAGTTATGGTCATCACAAGGCGACAGTCTTACTCATAGAGAAGAGTGTAGCCCTGGCCGACCTCGTTTTGAACATAAGTCTTAATCCGACCGTTGGATCTTCGCGATCTTGGGCTCGTTGGAAAGCTTGTCTCTTAAACATGAAGATCTAGTGGTCGATTGTCAAATTTGGGGAAGTTTCTACCCTAACCCGTCACTCTCAAAGTGACGGCCTGTGCTGGCTGAAAGTTGCAGAACCTGGCTCTGATACCAAATGTTGGAACTTGAGGAGAGAGGGAGCCTTGGAGCAGCGAGCATGTGTGATTGGAAGGGCATCACTTGTGCTGAAGAATGGTTATTCAATCACTCAAAATGATGGAGTACATATAGAGCTAGAGCTTGGGCAAGTCAGCCCTCTCACAAGCCACACCACTTAGCCATGGAGGCTAAGGTTCACACACTAGAGTCCATAATCTCACACAAGGGAGGGAATCAGCCTAGCAATCAGGTTGACCACTCACACACGACCTAGAGAGCTAGAGAATGCTCTCATGGCACACTCCTAGTGGTCACATAACCCACAAACCCATGGAGAATCGCCATGTGTCCATGGCTAGCACACAAGGATCTCACCTCACCTAAAAAGTAAGGAGAGGTACCTTTATCCTAGTCAGCACACTCTGACAAGGCAATCCTAAGACCAAGGACCTTTTTGNATATTTCTCCCATCAGGTCTTGACCCTGGACCTCTTGCCTTTTTCTTTTCTCAGGCTAAGGCATGGAGCCATCACCCATGCCCACCTAGACATCGACGGTCCATGACCCCCGAAACTTCGAAAATTCATATCTCCCAATCCGACCGTTGGATCGGCCTCAAACTTGGACCGTGGACATTTTGCCAGCTGATCTTTCCAATGGTGAAGTCGGATCGACGATCGGAGAAGGTATCTGGTACTTTCCTGGAACTTGCTCCTGTGGACCTGAAACTGAGCCGGATGGCTCCTTTCCCAACAGTGTTGGAACAGGGTCTGACTGCGGCAAAGTGGGAGATTATTGGAAAAAGAGCCATCTGGCTCAGTTTCAGATCCACAAGAGAAAGTTCCAGGAAAGTACCAGATGCCTACTTCGATCATTGATCGGACTTCACCGTTAGAAAGATCAGGTGGCAAAATGTCTACGGTCCAAGTTTGAGGTTAAACCAACGGTCGGATAAGGACATATGAATTTTCAAAGTTTTCAGGGTCATCGACCGCCGATATCCGGGTGACCATGGGCGATGGCTCCATGCCTTAGCCTGAGAAAAGAAAAAGGCAAGAGGTCCAGGGTCAAGACCTGATGGGAGAGATATCCAAAAAGGTCCTTGGTCTTAGGATTGCATTGTCAGTGTGTGCTCACTAGGATAAAGGTACCTTTCCTTACTTTTTAGGTGAGGTGAGATCCTTGTGTGCTAGCCATGGACACATTGCGATTCTCCATGGGATTGTGGGTTATGTGACCACTAGGAGTGTGCTATGAGAGCATTTTCTAGCTCTCTAGGTTGTGTGTGACTGGTTAGCCTGATTGCTCGGCTGATTTCCTCCCTTGTGTGAAATTATGGACTCTAGTGTGAGAGCCTTAGTCTCCATGGCTAATTGGTGTGACTTGTGAGAGGGCTGACTTGCCCAAACTCTAGCTCTATATGTACTTTATCATTTTGAGTGATTGAACAACCATTCTTCAGCACAAGTGATGCCCTTCCAATCACAAGTACTCGCTGCTCCAAGGCTCCCTCTCTCCTCCGGATCCAACACCTGTCCATGCTCCCACATCATGAGAGTGGGTTGTGTTGCTCGAGTTAGGTTCTTCACTGGCAGATGGTGCTAGTGAAGAATGGTGCACCACGGAGAGTGGCCTTGTAGGCGGATAGAGCGACGGCCTCTGACACTAATTCTAAGTTATGCGAGTCCTCTGAGTCAAACTCTGAGGCCGGTGGCTCTTCCTTAAAGAGGGAATAACTGGCAGCGTAGGAGCAACAAGCAACTGGGCCTTGAAGCACCATGAGCAATATTCCAGCGTACTATGAGTCAAGAGAAACTTCCACCCAAGTACGATGCTGAGTGTGTGGAATAGATCAGACTTAGCTAGTCATGCTTGGCTCTAGGAGAGCCTCTAACCATAACGGAGCCTATGAACATGCCCGATGCGGCCAAGTGGAAGGAGGCCGTGGATAGCAAAGTCGCATCCATGAAAGAGAACAAAACATGGGTTATAGTCGATAGGCCCCTAAATTCGTGCACGTGGTGGGGTCAAAGTGGACACTCTGGAAAAAGTTGAAGCAAGATGGTACTATCAATAACTACAAGGCAAGAGTTGTGCCGAAAGGGTTTTCCGAGTGTACAGGCTCAGAGTACAAGGAGACTTTCGCCCTTGTCGTCACCTTTGCCTCCATCAGATCCATGTTGGGCATCGTTCTACAAAAGATCTTGAAGTCCACCAGATTGATGTCAAGACAGCTTTGCTCTACGGAAAACAAGACAAAGAAATGCTGATGGAAGTGCGCGAGGGAGTGAAAGCTCCACAGGGCAAGGTTTGCAAACTGGTCAAAGCACTCTACGGGCTGAAACAGGCCCCAAGGATGTAGTACAAGGAGATGGATAGACTCATGGCCGGGCTCACCTTCACGTACTACTAGAATGACCCTAGTGTCAATATGCGGGATTATGAGTAAGGTTTGATACAGGTTGCATTGTACTTGGATGACCTGATCATCTGTTGGTCATCGGTCAAGCTGTTGAACAAGCAGAAGACAGTTCTCAGCAACAGGTTCAAGATGAAGGACATGGGTCTGCTCGAGTTCTACCTCGGGATAGCCGTCCACTGCAATCGAGTAGTAGTCACCATTGAGCAGAACCAGACCAAGTACATCATGGAGGTCCTCAAGCGATAGAACGTGGAGGACTGCAAGCCCATCAGCACACCCATGACAACACACATCACGCTCTCCTCCTCCATGAGCCCCAGCATAGAAACAAAACGGCGTGAGATGGAGAACATTCCCTACCAGTCTGCTATTGGCAGTCTCATGTGTGCCATGGTAGGAAGACGCCCTAACATTTGCTATATTGTGGGACAAGTGAGTAGGTTTGAGAGAGAAACAAGACACTTATGATCATCATAAGGTGACAGTCTTACTCATAGAGAAGACTATAGTGCAACCGACCTCGTTTTGAGTATAGCTCTCATGACAACCTTTGGATCTTTGCAATCTTGGGCTCGCTGAGAACTCTGTCTTGCAAACTTTAGGATTTGCTGCTTGATTGTAAAATTTTATCAACCTTTGATCCTAACCCGTCACTCTGAACGTGACAGCCTGTACTGCTTGAAAGTGGCAGAACCTCGCTCAGATACAAAGTCTTGGAGTTGGAGGAGAGAGGGAGCCTTGGAGCAACGAGTATGTGGGAATGAAAGGACTTCACTTGTGCTGAAGAATGGTTGTTGAATCACTCAAAATGATGGAGTACATATAGAGTTAGAGCTTGGGTAAGTCAGCCCTCTCACAAGTGACACTACTTAGCCATGGAGGCTAAGGCTGACACACTAGAGTCCATAATCTTGCACAAGAGAGGAAATTAGCCTAGCAATCACGCTAACCAGTCACACACAACCTAGAGAGCTAGAGAATTCTCTCATGGCTCACTTCGAGTGGTCACAACCCACTATCCCATGGGGAATTGCCATGTATCCATGGCTAGCAGACAAAGGATCTCACCTCAAGTAATAAGTAAGGAGAGATACCTTTTTCCTAGTCAACACACTCTAATAAGGCAACCCAAGAATCTAGGACCTTTTGGATATTTCTCCAATAAGGCCTTGACCCTAGACCTCTTTCCATTTTTCTTTCCTGCTGCTAAGGCATGGAGCCATCGCCCATGGTCATCCAAAATCCGGCGGACAATGACCAGGCAAAATTTGTAAATTCATCTCTCAATCCGACCATTCGATCGGCTTAAAAGTTAGACTTTAGAGAATTTGCCACCTGAGTTTTCCAACGATGAAATCGGATCAAGGACCGTAACATGTATCTGGTAGTTATCTGTACTTGCTCATGTGGACCTGAAAGTGAGTCGGATGGTCCCTTTCCCAACAATCAGGCACCTGAGAACTGGTAGAGTGTGCGAGTGAAGGTGGTGCTACAGGGAGATTGGTTGTGTAGGCTGACATAGTGACGGACTCTCAGTTTGAGTCTGAGTCGTCTCAGGCCTCTCGGTCAAACTCTAAGGCCGGTGGCTCTTTGTCAAACAACAGATCATTCAAAGCAAAGGAGGAAAAAAAGAAAGTAAGTCTTGGAGCACCAACAGCAACACTTCGGCGTAATAAGCTCCAAAAGAAACCTCTGTCCAAGTACGATGTTGAGAGTTCACAATGGACCAGACTCAGTAGGTCATTCTTAGCTCAGGGAGAGCCTGTGACTGTAGTAGAGATTATGAACATGACAGATGCGACCAAGTGGAAGGAGGCTGTGGATAGCAAACTCGTATCCATTGAAGTGAACGGAACATGGGTCCTTGTACACAAGCCCTTAAACATGTACGTAGTGGGGTCAAAGTAGGTAGTCCGGAAACAGTTCAAGTAGGATGATACTATTGACAAGTACAAGGTATGACTTGCGGCAAATGTGCTTTCACAACGTGCAAACTCAGAGCATGAGAAGACCTTTGCGCATGTCCTCACCTTTGCCTCTATCACATCTATGTTGGGTACATTTGGAGCTAAAGATCTGGAGGTCCACAAGATGGTCGTCAAGACAGCTTTCCTTTATAGAAATTTAGATAATGAAGTGCTGATGGAACTGCCTGAGGGAGTGAAAGCTCTAGAGGGCAAGGTTTGCAAACTGGTGAAAGCTCTCTACGGGCTAAAAGAGGCCATAAGGATGTGGTACAAGAAGATCGATGGCTTCATGTGTGGGCTCACCTTCACTCATTGCCAAAATGACCCTAGTGTCAATGTGCGGGAGGATGACCAAGGCTTGATGCAGGTTACACCGTACGTTGATGACTTGATCATCTACTCCTTGGCTGTCAAGCTGTCAAAAAAAGCTGAAGATAGATCTCAGCAACAATTTCAAGATGAAGGACATGGGTGCGCTCGAGTTCTACCTTAGGTTAGCCGTCCACCATGATCGAGCAGCAGGCACCATCGAGCTAAACCAGACCAAGTATATCATGAAGGTGCGTAAACGCTACAGCATGGAGAACTCCAAGCCCATTAGTAAACCCATGACAGCAGACATCAAGATCTCTTCCTCCATGAGACCCAGCATGGAAGCACAACAGCATGAGAAGGAGAATATTCCCTACCAGTCTGTTGTTGGCAGCGTCATGTATGCCATGGTAGGTACGAGCCTTGATATTTGCTATTTTGTGGGATAAGTATGCAGGTTTGTGGCCAATCCAAGGCCACAGTACTGGTAAGCAGTCAAGTGTGTGTGGTAGTCACACCTGACATCACTCTGTCGTTTTCATGGCACTCTACTTTTTGATGTGGACTTCTGTTACTTGTGTTTGTGGCACTTTCATTTCAGCAAGCAAACGGCATAGCCAATGTGTTTCCTTGCATACTTCTGACAGAGCAATGTATTCTGCCTCAGCGGTAGAGAGGGGACCACATTCTTGCTTTTTGCTCGTCCAAGAGACTACACCACCATTCAAGAGGTGAATAAAACCCGAGGTGGACATTCTGTCATCGATTCTTACTCCCAAGTCGGGGTATTTGTAGCACACTTGCCGGAACGGGTCAGATCCCTCTTAGCCTCCAAACTGAAGTTCCATGTACCGTCTCTTCCATAGGTAGCGCACGATGCGCTTGTCTACTTACCACTATTGTGGCCCTAGAGTGGCCACAAACCTGCTCACTTGAGCCGAAGCATAGAAAATATCAAGGGATGTCCCTACCATGGCATATATGAGGTTGTCAATAGCATACTTGTAGGAAATGTTCTCCATCTCATGCTGTTGTACTCCGTGCTGGGGCTCATGTAGGAGGAGAGCTTGATGTCTATAGTCATGGATGAACTGAAAGGTTTGCAATCCTCCCTATTGTAGCGCTTGGGGACCTCCATGATATACTTGGTCTGGTTCTGTTCGATGGTACCTGCTGCTCCATTCCGTTGGACGGCTATCAAGAGGTAGAACTCAAGCAAACCCATGTCCTTCATCTTGAACCTATTCTTGAGATTTGTGTTCACCTTGTTCAACAGCTCTAATGACGACGAGCAAATAATCAGGTCATCCACATACAGAGCAACCAGCATCAAGCCTTGCTCATCCTCTTACACGTAGATTCAACGGTCATTGTGGTACTGCGTGAAGGGGAGTCCGGCCATGAAGCCGTCCATCTCCTTGTACCTCATCCTTGGGGCTAGCTTGAGCCTGTAGATTGCTTTGACCAGTCTACAAAATTTTCCCTCAGAGCTTTCACTCCTTCGCGCACTTCCATCAGTATTTTTTTGTCTTGGTTCCCATAGAGGAAATGTTTCTTAACATACATCAAGTGGACCTCTACATCGTTTGCAATAGGATGCCCTGTTGGGAAAGGAGCCATCCGGCTCAGTTTCAGGTCCACAGGAGCAATTTCTAGGAAACAACCAAATGTCTCCTCAGATGGTCAATCCGACTTCTCCATTGGAAAGATCAGGTTGCAAAATATGTATGGTCCAAGTTTGAGGCCGATCGAATGGTCGGATTGGGAGATATGAATTTTCAAAGTTTTTGGGGTCATCGACCGCCGATATCTGGGTAACCATGGGCGATGGCTCCATGCCTTAGCCTGAGAAAAGAAAAAGGAAAGAGGTCCAGGGTCAAGAACTGATGGGAGAAATATTCAAGAAGGTCCTAGATTCTTGGGTTGCCTTGTCAAAGTGTACTCACTAGGAAAAATGTACCTCTCCTTACTTTTTAGGTGAGGTGAGATCCTTGTGTGCTAGCCATGGACACATGGCAATTCTCCATGGGATTGTGGATTATGTGACCACTAGGAGTGTAGCATGAGAGTATTTCCTAGCTCTCTAGGTCGTGTGTGAGTGGTCAACCTGATTGTTGGGCTAATTTCCTCTCTTGTGTGAGATTATGGACTCTAGTGTGTGAGCCTTAGCCTCCATGGCTAAGTGGTGTGGCTTGTGAGAGGACTGACTTGTCCAAGCTCTAGCTCGATATGTACTCCATCATTTTGAGTGATTCAACAACTATTCTTCAGCATAAGTGATGTCCCTCCAGTCCCTCATGTTTGCTGCTCCAAAGCTCCTTCTCTCTTCCAGTTCCAACATGTCTAACATGGATCTCATGGAAACAAAGGTGATAAAAAGCGTGAAGGTCTCCTTGTATTCTGAGCTTCCACGCTAAAAAAATCCCATCGCCAAAACTCTTGGCTTGTACTTGTCAATAGTACCATCTTCCTTGAATGTTTTATAGAGTACCTACTTTGACTCCACCATGGGCGCGTTTGGAGACTTGTCCACCAGAATCCATGTTCCGTTCTCTTCAATGGATGCAAGTTTGCTTTCCACTGCCTCCTACTTGGCGACATCTAGCATGTACATAGCCTCCGCTATAGTCACATGCTCTCCCTGAGCCAAGCATGACGAGCTAAATGCAGTCTATTTTGTACTCTTAGCATCATGCCTGGACTATTATTTCTTCTGGCTCGTACTGCATTGCATTTTTCCTCGTGGTGCTTGAAGACTTAATTCCTTCTAATGCTCTTGTGCTACCAATGATTTGTTATTTGAGGATATTCTACAAGCCTTCGTATTTGACTCAGAGACTTCGGACGACTGAAACTTTGTGTTAGACTCCATTTCAATGTTAGTCCGCACAGCCACTCTCCCTATAGCACCATCTTTCACCGAAACCATCTGCCATGTTCCAAGTGCGTAATCACCTGACTTGTGGCTGTCGGAGTGAGATTCACAAAGTAGCAAACACATCTTGCAACTTCTGTCCACAAGCAAAGTAAGAGTTTGGCGTCAAGGCGTTCTCTTCCTTTCATGCCAAGGAGATTCTGATTCATCCGCTCGGCAACGCCATTGCTTTGGAGAGTACAATGCATCGTCGTCTGGTGATTGATGCTGTTTTGGTTCAACCAGCCTTTTTATTCTTGGTAATCACCACCGTTGTCTCAATGAAGTGCCTTGACCTTCTTGCTTGTCTACCGCTCTACCATGGCGACAAACACTTGTAGCTTCTCTTTTACCTTTGCCTTCGTCTTGAGGAAGTATATCCACATTTTGCGACTGTGGTCATCGATGAAGGTGAAGAACTTGCTGTCGTTTGAAGGAGTGTGGAACAATTTGTGCACATGAGAGTAATTAGGTCCAAGATTGCTTCCGCACATTGTCCATTACGCTTAAAAGGCTTTGTCTTTTCCTTGCCTTGGAGGCATGGCTCACTCAGCTTCTTGCTCTTTCACTTATCCTTGGCCTTGCATCGCTCCATCACATGAACCATTTTGTGCTACTGGATAGCTTGGAGTGTGTTCTCAGCCACATGGCCAAACAACCAGTGCAACAGCTTAGCATCCGTGTCTTTGGTGGTGTTGGTCTCCATGGTGGCATCCTATTGTTCTACATCAGGCTTTGGAGGCTTTGGCTCTTCAACTGCTTCATAGCCTTCATTTGTACTCTCAAGAGGCTTATTCTGCATCACGTAGAGCCCATCATCTCTTGGAACCTATGCGACGAGACTCTCCTTGGGATAGGCCATCTTGATGTCCTTATTCTTGACAATCATGGCCTCCTCCTTGGTGAAGATGACCGTCATGTCGTGGTTCGTGATTTTGGACCCTGAGAAGAGGTTTGCCACAAAAGACGACATGTAGACAACGTTCTCCAGCTTCAAGTCGGTTTTGGCACCGTTCACGATGATGCTCATCAACATATCTCCCTCGCGATGCGCATGGACAAGGCTGCCATTGGTACAATTGAAGCAACGTTCAGATTTCCCAATGGAGATGAATCCATCCTTCTACCTTGAAGAGCGGTGGTTCGTGTCGGGATCAAGCCCGTAGGTTCCATGATTGAGCGGTGCCCTTTACTTGGTTGCCTACTCGCTCTCAGCCATCATGTTTATCCACTCCTTATGTTTTCCTTTGCCCTTATTTCTACCACCATGATCTCCGTCTTCTTTCTTTGGAGTCTTGCAGTCCAATACCCAAGCTTGCGACAGTTGTGGCACCTTCCACGATGTATTGAATCCTTTCCACCACCACCATTGCCTCTTCCTCCACCGTCACCGCTTCTGTTACCGCTTTGACCAATAGAGGAGTTGTTTCCACGACCACTGTACTGTTTAAAATAGGTTGAAATGTTATCCTCACTACCACTACGACGCATGGTCTTGTTACTCACGTACTTGGACACTACCTCATGCGTCAAATCCTCCTCCTTCCAACCGCCAAAGATGGTGACCAAAGGTTGCCAGCTTTCAGGGTAGTGCCATGATGAGGATCATAGCCTACATGTTGGTGTCGATTTCCCTGATTATAATGATCACTTGCTGTAGCAGCCATTCAACTACAATGGGAAGTCTGGAGTTGACTCTCCCTCGCCCATCCTCATCGAGATAAGCTTTTGAAGGATAAAGAGGTGACTTGAAGGTGTATGGTATAGGTTTATCATAAGTCTTTGATAAATGAGTGATACCTTGGAGGTGGACATGGTGTCACTCATGTACTGATGCCACAAGAATTGCAAGTGTTATGTCATTTTTGACACACTATGCTTCATATCTTCTCCAAGGAACATCTTGAAGTAGCCATGTACCCTCCTGACAATCTCAAATTGCCATTTCTGCAAGGGAAAACCTATCCGTGTGAACTTTGACATCCTAATGTTGACCTGCTCAAGAGTGAACGTCACAAGCATCGTCATACTGCTTTTCTACTTCTGTGCTTCTTTACTTTATTGAGGTCGATGTAGGGTGATGTAGGCTATTGTCTGCTACCAGTTTAGAAGCTGTACATCCGTTGCTTACCCCTCACCTATTGACCACCTACAAACAGAGAGAAAACACATACTAGCTTACTCAAGATCGTGCCTCCAAGGGCAGAGCCTATACTTGTGAGGACCCAATGGTCGTACCTCCAAGAGCATAGCTTATCCTTCGCCCTTGTTTCCTTAGTGCCAGGACCCGCCATTGGAGCAAATGGAGGAAATGGAGCAAATGGAGCTAATGGAGCTCATGTGAGCCGCAAGACAAATAGGGCAGGAGGGCGCGTAGAAACATGCCTTACTGTTGGGAAAGGGGCCATCCGACTCAGTTTCAGGTCCTCAAGAGCAGATTCCAGGAAACTACAAGATGTATACTTGATAGTCAATCAGACTTCTTCATTGGAAGGATAAGGTGGGACATGGCTTCGATCGAAGTTTCAGGCTGATCCAACGGTCGGATTGAAAAATGTGAATTCTCAAAGTTTTTGGGGTCATGGATTGCCGATGTCTGGGTGACCATCGGTGATGGCTCCATGCCTTAGAAATTTAAAAGCCTGAGAAAGTTAAGAGGAAAAAGATCGAGGCTCACAACTTGATGGGAGAAAAATCCAAAACGTTCCTTGGTCTTAGGATAACCTTGTCAGAGTGTGCTCGTTAAGATGAAATATTGATCTGATATGCTCCTTGTCCATGGCTGATATTTGGACAGACACATGACGGACTAGGCATGCACTGCTCCTTTGGAGTAAGTCCCCTAAGTCAGGTCCAGATAGAAAAGGCATGCATTGCTCCTTTAGAGCAAGTCCCTTTGGTCTAATCTGAATAGTATTGTCAGCAAACACTACCTATGACAACTTGTGGTTTACACGTTCCACAGTTAGTCTTTGGAGCGAGAGGTCACTAGGTCAAATCCCAGCCTGGTGATCAATTTTCTTTGTGACCAAAAGGGGGACAGGAAGATTCTAAGAGACATCTTAGAACATTCCAAGGTCCTTCTTGGTGGCTGGTGCCACTTGCCGGTCACAGGGAGAGCCATGTAGGCAAGGAGGTTGACGAAATCCAGATTGCCCCCAAAGTGGCTCATCCAAGGAGCCACTGTGCACCTAGGCTAGAGGCTTGCTGGAGCACTATAATAACCTGTCAATTGCCTGACATTGAGTATAGTTCTTACCTTTGATACTCCTAAGAGAGTTGTCCACCAAAGGTAGACACTAAAGAAACATTGGTTGGTCTAAGCCCCAGTTCCGTCCTCGTGCGAAAGTGACCAGGTGCTAAGGACACAATACAAGGAAGTGATTCCTATGAAGTACTCAGTGTTGAACCTTGGCTCTGAGGGTGATATCATCTCTTGGTTGTAATACCAAGAGTGGTCGGCAAGAACCATTGTGTCGGATTCCATTTTCTAGACCGTCGCCTGAAGGAAGTTGACAAAGGGTTATGGACCCACACTGACTAGTTACAAGGGACGCTCCTACGCACTCCTTTGCCCTCTCTTTCTTGTACAACGCATCAGGTCCATCAGCTCTATCAGCTCCATCAGCTCCATTTGCTCCATCAGCACCAACGGCGGGTGCTAGTACTTAGCGAACAAGGGCCAAGGATAAGCTCTGCCCTTAGAGGTACAACCCTTGGGCCCTAACCACGATCAGCTCTGCCCTTGGAGGCACGACCCTGGGTTTGCTAGTGTGCGTTCTTCTCTGTTTGCAGGTGATTAACAGCTAAGGGGTAAACAACAGATCTGAACCTTCTAAACTGGTAGCAGACAACAGCCTACATCAGCCTAGATCGGCCTCAGCAAAGCAGAGAAGCACAGAAGCAGAAAACACTATGACGACACCCGTGACGCTCACTCTCGAGCAGGTCAATGGTGGGATGTCATAGCTCACAGGGTTTGGTTTTCCCTTGTGGACATGGGAATTTGAGATTGTCATGAAGGTGCGTGGCTACTTGAAGATGTTATTTACCTCATATGCTCCTTGTCCATGTCTGATATTTGGACAAACATAGGACGGACTAGGCATATACTACTCCTTTGGAGTAAGTCCCCTTAAGTCTGCTCCACATAGACAAGGCATGCACAGCTCCTTTGGAGCAAGTCCCCTTGGTCTAATCTGGATAGAATAGCTAGGAAAGACTACCTAGGACAACTCCTTGTGGCTTAGACGTTCCAGAGTTAGTCTCTGGAGCGACATGTCACTGGGTGAAAGCATAGCCGGTGACTAATTTTCTTTGTGACCAAAAGGGGAATAGGAAGGTTCTAAGAGACATCTTAGAACATTCTAAGGTCCTCCCTGGTAGCTGGCGCCACTTGGCGGTCACAGGGAGCGCCATGTAGGCAAGGGGGATGATGCAATCGAGATTGTCCCCAAATAAGCTCATCCATGGAGACACTACGCGCCTAGGCTAGAGGCTGGCTCTAGGACTATAAGAACCTGTCAGTTGCTTGTCATTGAGTACAGTTCTTGCCTATGAGACTCCTCATAAAGTTATCCACTAGAGGCAGACTCTGTGCACTCTCTCGCCCTCTCTATTTTGCAGCGCACATCTGCTCCATCAGCTCCATCTGCTCCATCTTCTCCATCAGCTCCAACGGCGGATGCTAGCACTAAGCAAACACGGGCCAAGGACAAGTTGTGTCCTCGAAGGTACGACCCTTGGGTCCTAACCAGAATAAACTCTGCCCTTGGAGGCACGATCCTGGGTTCGCTTGTGTGCGTTCTTCTTTGTTTGCAGGAAATCAAGGGCTAAGGGATAAGCGAAAAATCTACACCTTATAAACGAGTAGCAGACAAGAGCCTACATCAGCCTACATCGGCCTACTTCGGCCTCCGTGAAGCAGAGAAATAGAGCAGCAGAGAAGCAGTATGACGACTCCCGCAACGCTCACAATCTAGCAAGTCAATAGTAGGATGTCAAAGTTCTTAGTTTTTGGTTTTCTCTTGTGGAGATGGAAATTTGAGATTATCATGAGGGTGCGTGGCTACTTGAAGATGTTCCTTGGAGAAGAGATTGAACCTCCAAAAACAGATCCTCGATATGAAGCGTGGAGTGCAAAAAATGACATGGCGCTTACGATTCTTGTGACATCAGTACATGAGTCAAAGCATGTCTACCTCCAAGATATCATACATGCATCAAAGGCTTATGAGAAGCTTGCACGTGTACACCAATCAACGACTCTCGTAAATCGCGTCTTTATCCTTCAAAAGCTAATTTCAATGACGGTGAGCGAGGGAGAGTCAATTCCGGACTTCCTATTGCAGTTTGAAGGATTTCTGTAGTAAGTGATCCAAATGAATTGGGAAATCGACACCAACATGCAAGCCATGATCCTCCTCAGCTTTCAGGTAGCGATATGAGGAGGATCATGACCTGCATGTTGGTGTCAATTTCCCAGTTACTTTGGGTCACTTGCAGCAGCAGTCCTTGAAGCTGCAACAAGAAGCCCGGAATCTACTCTCCCTCGCTCACCCTCATCGAATCAGCTTTTGTAGGATGAAGAGGCCATTTGCGAGAGCCATTGATAGGTGTAGATATTCAAGCTTCTCATAAGCCTTTGATGCATGTGTGATACCTTGGAGGTAGACATGTTGTGCCTCATGTACTGATGTCACAAGAATTGCAAGCACCATGTCATTTTTGACACTCCACGCTTCATATCCAGGATCTCTTTTTAGAGGTTCAATCTCTTCACCAAGGAACATCTTCAAGTAGCTACGTATCCTCATGATAATCTCAAATTGCCATCTCTACAAGGGAAAACCAAAACCTTATGAACTTTGACATCCCAACATTGACCTTCTCGAAAGTGAGCGTCGTGGGTGTCGTCATACTACTTCTTTTGCTTCTCTGCTTCTCTGCTTCTCTGCTTCTCTGTTTGTTGAGGACAATGTAGGTTTATGTAGGCTGTTGTCTGCTACAGGTTTAGAAGGTGCAGATCCGTTGCTTACCCCTTAGCCGTTGATCACCTGCAAACAGAGAAGAACGTACACTGGCGAACCAAGGGTTGTGCCTCCAAGGGCAGAGCTTATCCTGGTTAGGACCCAAGGGTTGTACCTCCAAGGGCAGAGGTTATCCGTGGCCCTTGTTCGCTAAGTGCCAGCACTCGCAGTTAGAGCTGATGGAGCAAATGGAGCTGATGCGTGCTCTAAGACAGAGAGGGCGAGGGAGTGCACAGATGCGTGCCTTAGAACTAGTTAAAATGGTTCTATAACCCTTTGTTAACCTGCCTGAGGCAACGGTCTACAAAATGGGTTTCGACTCAATGGTTCTCGCTGACCGCTCTTGGTATTGATACCAAGAGATGGTATCACCCTTAGAGCCAAGGTTCCACAATAAGCACTTCATAGGAATCACTTAGTTATACAATGTCCTTAGCACCTGGTCACTTTTACGCGAGGAGTGAACTTTTGAGACTTAGACCCACTAATGCTTCTAAAGTATATGCCTCTGCTGGACAACTCTGTGAGGAGTCTCAAAGGTAAGAGCTATACTCAATGACAGGCAAGTGACAGGTTTTTATAGTCGTAGAGCCAGTTTCTAGCCTAGGCGCACAGTAGCTCCTTTGATGAGCCACTTTGGGGGTAATCTGGATTGCGTCATCCCCCCTGCCTACATGGCGCTCCTTGTGATCGCCAGCTGGCGCCAGCCAGAAGGAAGGAATTTGGAATTTTCTAAGATGTCTCTTAGAACCTTCCTGTCTCCCTTTTGGTCATAAAGAAAATTAGTCACCGGACTGGGATTTGACCGAGTGACCTCTCGCTCCAGAGATTAACTCTCGAATGTCTAAGCCACAAGGAGTTGTCCTAGGTAGTATTTGCTGGCTATACAATCCAGATTAGACCAAGGAGACTTGCTCCAGAGGAGGAGTCCATGCCTTGTCTATCTAACCCAAACACGGGAGACTTACTCCAAGCGAGCAGTGCATGCCTAGTCCATCCTGTGCCTGTCCAAATATCAGCCATGGACAAGGAGCATATCAGGTCAACAGAAGGAAGTCGGAGATCATGGTGGTATATATAAGGGCAAAAGAAAGGGTAAGGAATTGATGAACACGATGGCTGAGAGCTTACCGGCAACCAAGGGTGCGGCAATGCTCAAGCGTGGAACCTACGAGCTTGACTTGTTGGGAAAGGAGCCATCCGGCTCAGTTTCAGGTCCACAGGAGCAAGTTCCAGGAAAGTACCAGATGCCTGCTCTGATCGTCAATCCGACTTCACTATTGGAAAGATCAGGTGGCAAAATGTCTACGGTCCAAGTTTGAGGCCGATCCAACGGTCGGATTGGGAGATATGAATTTTCGTAGTTTCCGGGGTCATCGACCGCCGATATCCGGGTGACCATGGGCGATGGCTCCATGCNAAAAAGGCAAGAGGTCCAGGGTCAAGACCTGATGGGAGAAATATCCAAAAAGGTCCTTGGTCTTAGGATTGCCTTGTCAGAGTGTGCTGACTAGGATAAAGGTACCTCTCCTTACTTTTTAGGTGAGGTGAGATCCTTGTGTGCTAGCCATGGACACGTGGCGATTCTCCATGGGTTTGTGGGTTATGTGACCACTAGGAGTGTGCCATGAGAGCATTCTCTAGCTCTCTAGGTCGTGTGTGAGTGGTTAGCCTGATTGCTAGGCTGATTTCCTCCCTTGTGTGAGATTATGGACTCTAGTGTGTGAGCCTTAGCCTCCATGGCTAAGTGGTGTGGCTTGTGAGAGGGCTGACTTGCCCAAGCTCTAGCTCTAAATGTACTCCATCATTTTGAGTGATTGAACAACCATTCTTCAGCACAAGTGATGCCCTTCCAATCACACATGCTCGCTGCTCCAAGGCTCCCTCTCTCCTCCAGATCCAACATGACTCTGGCACGAACCACCATTCTTCAAGGAAAACGGATGGGTTGATCTCCATTGGGTACACAGAACGTTGCTTTAGGTATGCCAACGGCAACCTTGTCCATGCGCAAGGCAAGGGAGATAAGTTGATCAGCATCAATGTGAATGGTGCTGAAAAAGACTTGAAGCTGGAGAACGTCGCCTACGTGCCGTCTTTTCCGACAAACCTCTTCTCAGTGTCCAAAATCACGGTTTACGACATGACGGTCGTCTTCACGGAGGAGGAGGCCATGATTGTCAAGAACAAGGACATCAAGATCTCCTATCCCAAGGAGTGTCTTGTCGTACAGGTCCCAAGAGTTGATGGGCTGTATGTGCTGCAGACAAAACCTCTTATGAGTACAAATGAGGGATATGCGGTGGTTGAAGAGCCCAAGTCTCTAAAGCCTGATGTTGTACCACAAGCCGTCACCATGGCGGTCAACTCCACCAACAGGGATGCTCAGCCATAGCACAGGCGGTTTGGCCATGTGGATGAGAGCACACTGCAAGCTATATAGCAGCACGAAGTAGTTCATGGGATGGAGGGATGCAAGGCCAAGGATGAGGAAAAGTGCAAAAAGCTGTGTGAGCCATGCCTCCAATGCAAGGCAAAGAGAAAGCTCTTTGAGCGTAATGGACAACGGGTGGCGGGAATCTTGGACCTGAATCACTCCAATGTGTGCGGACCATTCCGCACCCATTCGAACGGCAGCTGCAAGTATTTCTTGATATTCATCGATGACCAGAGTCGCAAGATGTGGATCTACTTCCTCAAGACAAAGGGAGAGGTCAAGGAGAAGTTACAAGAATTTATTGCGATGGTAGAGCGCAAGACAAGCTAGAAGGTCAAGGCACTACCCACTGACAACGGTGGTGAGCAATGGCGTTGCCGAGCAAATGAACCAGACTATCCTCCCCATGACACGAAGCATGCTCTTCGGCGCCAAACTCCCACCTCGTATCAGGAATGAAGCTACAAGAACTGCTTCCTACCTTGTGGATTTCACTCAGGGAGCCGCGTTTTGAAGGTGTGGTAAGAAGCAGCAAGAGAAGCAGCTCAGAATACCACAAGAGGCTTGGTCAGGGAAGAAGCTAGATGCCTCATATTAGAGGATCTTTGGCTGTATAGCCTAGGTAAACGTCCAAGCAGGAGAAGGAAATGGAACGCTAGATGCACGTACTTGTAAGTATGTAATGGTCGGAAACAACACCGCACACAAGGCGTATAGGCTGTGGGACCAAGCGGCTGGAAAGCTCATCAGGATTCGAGATGTCAAGTTTTTTGAAAGGACACTCGGGAGGAGAGATTTGGTGATGAGGCACCAGAAAACAAACAGACTGTGCTAGTGAAAGATGGTATTGCAAGGACAGTGGCTGAGCAGGCTGACACAGTGGCAGATTCTGATTGTGACACTGAGTCTGAGTTGTCTGAGGCCACTGAGTCAAACTCTAAGGCCGGTAACTCTCTTGGGGAAGGAGCCATCCGGCTCAGTTTCAAGTCCACAGGAGTAAGTTTTAGGAAACTACCAGATTCGTGCTCCGATTGTCAAACCGACTTCACCATTGGAAAGATCGGGTGGCAAAATGTCTATGGTCCAAGTTTGAGGCCGATCTTGCGATCGGATTGGGAGATATGAATTTTCAAAAAATTTCGAGTCATCGACCGCCGGTATCTGGGTGACCATGGGCGATGGCTCCATGCCTTAGCCTGTGAAAAGAAAACGTCAAAGGTCCAGGGTCAAGACCTGATAGGAGAAATATCCAAAAAAGTCCCATATTCTTGGGTTGCCTTGTAAGAGTGTGCTGACTAAGAAAAAGTCACCTCTCCTTACTTTTTACGTGAGGTGAGATCCTTGTGTGCTAGCCATGGACACATGGCAAGTCTCCTTTTTTTAAAAGGGCATATCGCTAAAAATCCCCTATTGATGACCCTGTTTAATGGGTGTATCTAAAAGGTTTTGAGCTGAATTTTCCAGTGTTGGGCTCAGTTTTCCAAATTCCCAGTTTGCTGGCCTCTATAGTCCATTTTCTATCAGATAGATTTCTGGTAGAAGCAGCAGTAAAGCAGGGGTAGCGCAGCCACTCAAGGACAGCACTCAGCATCACCAAAGCTCAAAATAGTAGCAGCAGGCGTGGTAATAGCAGCTCAGCCCTTCAAGAGGCTGGAAGGACACGCAAACTTCACGTTTTGGTAGATCCGTACTGGCATCCTTTTGGAGGAGAGGAGCTTGTGGGAGGTAGTGAGCGCAGATGAGTGCACTCCGCCTCCA
Organism: Penium margaritaceum; assembly: GCA_023375785.1. Taxonomy (NCBI): domain Eukaryota; kingdom Viridiplantae; phylum Streptophyta; class Zygnematophyceae; order Desmidiales; family Peniaceae; genus Penium; species Penium margaritaceum. The sequence goes on from SZWC01008771.1 coordinate 25,255, forward strand.
CAGGCAAAAGATATCACTACAAAGGAGGTGGTGGTAGGAAGACGCCACAAAAAGGTGCAGCAGATGCAAATTCATCTACAACTGGAGCGGCGGCATATGACGAGTTGAAGAAGAAAGACACGCAGGCATACAGGCTGCTTGTCAATATCATCTCCAACTTGCATATTCAATACTAGAGTGACAAGACTACTAGAAAAGAGGGGTGGGACACATTGTGCAAAAAGTATGAGTGCAAGGATTCTGTATTCCTCATGCTTTTGGAGGAGAAGATGATGGGTTTGAAAATGCAGGGTGGACAAGGGATGGAGGCATACTTGGACAGGGTAAAGGAGCTAGCAAAGCAGCTGAAAGCGGCTGGCAACCCTATAGAAGACACGCGCTTTGTCCTCCTCTTGCCGAGGAGACTCCCAACGAGCTATGACACGGTACGAGAGATGCTGGAGTGCCAGCCGATGCTCGACGTGGACTTCATTTGCACGCACTTGGTGTAGGTAGAACTGCATCGTAATGCAACAAAGTGCAATGGCGGCAACAGCAACAATGAAGCAGCTTTCATGGCCATGGGCTCATGCAACCAGCAGCAGCAACAGTTTGGATAATAGAGAGGCAAGAAGAAAGGCAACTGCCACTATTACCAGAAAGAGGGACACTAGAAGAAAGAGTACTTCAAGTTCAAGAGGGACCGGGAGCAGCAGCAACAGCAGCAATAGCTGTAATCTCCACAGCAACAGTAGCAGTAGTCACAACAACATCAACATCAACCGCAATAGCAGCAACAGAACCATACCGGCGTGCGCCATTTTGGCAACATGAACATGGCCAAGGAGGTCCGCGACGGCCTCTTCATGGGAAAGTCTGACATGTTGCAGAAAAAGAAGGCGAATCTGGCATGGTACAAGGACTTAAGGTGTACCAAGAGTCTGATGCACCAAAAGGAGTGGTTTACGCAGCTGCTCTCCATTCTCCCTGACCAATCGGTTTGTGTGATGATCAGGTGGTGTATGCTGAGGGGATTGGGATTATGGAGATGTGGTTAAAAAACCCGCGTAGCATTGAAGTGGGAGTGTTCCATGGCGTGTTGTACGTACCTTATGCTGTGTTCAATCTTCTCTCAGCGTCCTCTCTCACCAACACAGGACTGCGAGTCCTCTTTGACGACGTTTATGGCTACATCCTTGAGAAGGAAACCGGAGAGGAGATGGCCTGGTCGGTGAAGGAAGGTGACATGTACCGCCTGTAGGGTGCGACCAAGATCCCGCGCGAGCAGAGTCTTGCAACAGTGGTGCAGGCCACGGATGGCAAAATCTGGCATGCGCACTACCGCTTCATTGGCATGCTCGCCTTGTACTAACTGTAAACAAAGCAGATGGTGCGTGACTTACCCACCATCTCTAACTTTGAGCGGTAGTTTTGCATCGGCTGTTTGGAGATGAAGCAGCATCGCGATGCGTTCTCTGGAGCAGTGGAGCGCGCAAAGGAGGTACTAGACTAGGTCCAAACAGACTTGTGTGGCCCGACAAAAAACCTAGAGCTTTCAAGACTCTAGGTGTTTTTTCACCTTCATTGATGATTTCAGCCGTTACAGTCCTGTGTACTTCCTTTCCTCCGAGGACCAGTGCTTTGACAGGTTCAAGGAGTTCAAGGCTATGGTGGAGAACCAGACTGGAAAGAAGATCAAGGCGTAGTGTAGCGATCGTGGCTGAGAGTACCTGAGCAAAGAGTTCACGGACTTCCTCGCAGCAGCAAGTATCAAGGTGTAGTGGACCGCGCCATACTCGTAGCAGAACGGCATAGTAGAACGCGCCAACTGCACAATCGTTGACTCAGCACACTCCATGCTTCACGCGGATTGGCTCACCTACGAATTTTAGTCTGAAGCAGCGAGCATTGCGGTGTGCATAAAAAAACATAGTCGCAGAAAGGCGTTGGAGCACATGACACTATACGAGGCGTGGTTCGGCAAGAAGCCAAGCGTGGGTCATCTTCGCGCGCTTGGGAGCTTGGCACACATCCACGTGCCCAAGGAGAAGCTACAGAAATGGGACGGGAAGAGCGCACACATGCTGATGATCGGCTATGACGTATTGTGTGTACGAGAGGGATACTGGCCACGTCATCATCTTGAGGGATGTCGTTTTCAACAAAAGCAATGTCATCGGCACCAACATCATCTAGAAAGAGGCAGCAGAACCAGCAGCTGACAAGGTAGTGGGAGTGTTGGGAAAGGAGCCATCCGGCTCAGTTTCAGGTCCACAGGAGCAAGTTCCAGGAACGTACTAGATGTCTGCTCCGATCGTCAATCCGACTTCACCTTTGGAAAGATCAGGTGGCAAAATGTCTACGGTCCAAGTTTGAGGCGGATCCAACAGTCGGATTGGGAGATATGAGTTTTCGTAGTTTCCGGGGTCATCGACCGCCGATATCCGGGTGACCATGGGCGATGGCTCCATGCATTAGCCTGAGAAAAGAAAAAGGCAAGAGGTCCAGGGTCAAGACCTGATTGGAGAAATATCCAAAAAGGTCCTTGGTCTTAGGATTGCCTTGTCAGAGTGTGCTGACTAGGATAAAGGTACCTCTCCTTACTTTTTAGGTGAAGTGAGATCCTTGTGTGCTAGCCATGGACACATGGCGATTCTCCATGGGTTTGTGGGTTATGTGACCACTAGGAGTGTGCCATGAGAGCATTCTCTAGCTCTCTAGGTCGTGTGTGAGTGGTCAGCCTGATTGCTAGGCTGATTTCCTCCCTTGTGTGAGATTATGGACTCTAGTGTGTGAGCCTTAGCCTCCATGGCTAAGTGGTGTGGCTTGTGAGAGGGCTGACTTGCCCAAGCTCTAGCTCTATATGTACTCCATCATTTTGAGTGATTGAACAACCATTCTTCAGCACAAGTGATGCCCTTCCAATCACACATGCTCGCTGCTCCAAGGCTCCCTCTCTCCTCCAGATCCAACATTTGGTATCAGAGCCAAGTTCTGCCACTTNAAAGGTACCTCTCCTTACTTTTTAGGTGAGGTGAGATCCTTGTGTGCTAGCCATGGACACATGGCGATTCTCCATGGGTTTGTGGGTTATGTGACCACTAGGAGTGTGCCATGAGAGCATTCTCTAGCTCTCTAGGTCGTGTGTGAGTGGTCAGCCTGATTGCTAGGCTGATTTCCTCCCTTGTGTGAGATTATGGACTCTAGTGTGTGAGCCTTAGCCTCCATGGCTAAGTGGTGTGGCTTGTGAGAGGGCTGACTTGCCCAAGCTCTAACTCTATATGTACTCCATCATTTTGAGTGATTGAAAAACCATTCTTCAGCACAAGTGATGCCCTTCCAATCACACATGCTCGCTGCTCCAAGGCTCCATCTCTCCTCCAGATCCAACATTTGGTATCAGAGCCAAGTTCTGCCACTTTCAGCCAGCACAGGCCGTCACTTTGAGAGTGACGGGTTGGGATCAAACCTTCACCAAATTTGACAATCGACCACTGGATCTTCAAGTTCAAGAGACAAGCTTTCCAACGAGCCGAAGATCGAGAAGAGCCAACGGTCGGATTGAGAGTTATGCTCAAAACGAGGTCGGCCAGGGCTACACTCTTCTCTATGAGTAAGACTGTCACCTTGTGATGACCATAACTCTCTCGTTTCTTTATCAAATTTAAAAAGTGGCACATGCGAATTGTAGTATTTTTCCTAAGCTTTCCTTTTGTGCAAAAATATTTGCATTCCATTGATTCGTTTGGGAGAAACGCCGTTTTCAAGCTGGCTGGTCTGAGTTGGAGTAGGAGCAGAAGCATACCCTGTTTTCAAGAGGGCATATCTTTTGAAATCTCCTGTTGATGACCCTGTTTTATGGGTCGATCTGAAAGGTTTTGAGCTGACTTTTGCAGTGGTGGGCTCAGTTTTTTCAAATTCCCAGTTTGCTGGCATCTACAGTCCATTTTCTGTCAGACAGATTTCTGGCAGAAGCAGCAGCAGAAGCAGGGGTAGCGCCGCCATCCAAGGGCAGCGCTGAGCATCACCAAGGCTCAAAATGGCAGCAGCTGGCGTTGTGACAGCAGCCCAGCCTTTGGAGAGGCTGGAGGGACGCGCCAACTTCACGTTTTGGAAGATCTGTACCCGCCTCCTTTTGGAGGAAAGGGGCTTGTGGGAGGTAGTGAGCGGCGACGAGCCGGCTCCAGTTCCACAGGCAAAAGGCATCACCGCAGCGCAGGTGGTGGCGGGGAAGACGCCGCAAAAGGGTGCAGCTGATGCGGGTTCTTCTGCAGCTGTACCAGCGACGTATGAGGAGTGGAAGAAGAAGGACAGGCAGGCCTA
>SZWC01008771.1:42378-53982 GCA_023375785.1 Penium margaritaceum
ATGAGTTCTTCCTTGGGCAAAGTCTGACCCGTCTCCATTCTGACCACTCGATCTACTATCGCTCCGGAGCCAACACCATCGGCATCATTCTCTATGTCGATGACCTCATCCTGTTTGGTCCCACGCTGGACACCATCTCCGCTTTCAAGGATCAGCTGTCTCGGCACTTTGAGATGAGCGACATGGGTCCCTTGAAACATTATCTCGGCATTCAAGTGCACCAACAATAGGACAGTCACATCGTTCTCAATCAAGCCACGTATGCACAACGTGTCACTGATAAATTTCAATTTAGTGACCCCAACCCTATGGCTACACCCTTGGCTCTCCAGCATGGCCTCACCAAAGTCCGCGCTCCGGCGGATCTTCTCGCTCCCGCCGACGCCAAAGTTTTTCCTAGCATGGTGGGCTCCCTGATGTATGCCTCTGTTGCCACACGTCCTGATCTGTCCTATGCTGTCGGCATCCTCAGCCAAGGCTGCCAGAACACCACTGCCGCTCACATCGTTGCAGCCAAACGAAGCGTTCGCTACTTGCGCTCCACCACCGACCTTGGAATTCGGTACTCTTCCACTAGTAACAAAATTCTCCATGGCTTCTGCGACGCGGACCTCTTTGGTGATCACGCCACCAATCGATCGACGTCTGGCTACGTCTTTCTTCTCAATGGAGGCCCCGTCAGTTGGCGCTCAAAGAAGCAATCCATAGTGGCTCTGTCCTCCGCCGAAGCCGAATACATCGCTGAGAGTGAAGCCACCCGTGAAGCTGTCTGGCTTCGTATGTTTCTTTCTGAACTCGGCTTCAACCAACTTGCACCTACCTCCATCCATTGCGACAAGGAAGGTGCCATTGCCCTCTCCGAGGATCTCGTCCTCCATGATCGCACCAAACACGTTCGCCGGCAGTATCACTACGTCCGTGACGCCGTTGCCGACGGTAAGGTTCGCATGCTCTATGTTCCTACCGAGTAGCAACCCGCTGAAATCTTCACCAAGCCTCTTTCTGTTGACCGTCATGTTGCGCTCTGTGCTCGCCTCGGCTTGCTCTCTCTCTCTGCTCCTGCATCCTCTGGATCCTCTTCTTCCGTCCCCCCCGCATGAGGCGTTGGGATGGACGAAGATGACCGACGGCAATGCCGCTCTCCCCTCCCGCTTCTGTGCCCTCCACATGAGGCATTGGCACGGACGCGGGTTGCGGTTGGCCGCCACGCCCCTCCTCTTCGCTCTCCCCTCTCTCGCAGTCCCCGCATGGCCTCCCGGGTTCTCATATATGAGGCGTTGGACCCGGTGGCCGTGCGTGGCGCTTGTGCCTCTCTCCGCTCTTTTCCAACAGCTTCTGCCTCTCTTTCGTGTGTCCTCTTTGCGCTCCGGACTGTCTCGCGGCTCGCTCCTCGCATCCCGACAATATCGAGGGTACGGCTCGCTCCCCTCTACGCGCCACACTCTGGGTGTCCGCCTTGAACTTCCTTTTCGAGTTTTGTCCGCGCTCCGCTTCTCTTCTCCTCCTCCCTGGGGCCGCGCGTTCTCTTTTTGCATTTATATTCCATTTTTTACTTCGCCGTTCGCCTTCTGTAGTCAGAAACCCATGGTGGGCTACGGATGTCGGCTCACCACGGGGCCCGACCATGTGTGGGACTTGATCCCCCATGTGTCTGGGCAGGAGGCTCCCCGCTGGCATCCCTCAGTCTGCCGTACAGCTCTGCCGAGGCACTGGCCCAAAATGGGTACATCAAATCCACCGGGTGCCTCCTGTTCTGCTATTTTGTTCGGCATCGGCTTGGGCCGCCCGGGGGGGGAAGTCTCATCTCCACCGTCGATGAGCGTTTTTTGGACGTGCGTGCCCCTGCCTCGCCTTCTTTTCTTTGCCGCCTGCTTTTCTGCTTGAATGCCAATCCTTCTCGGACTTGGCATTCAACGGGGGGGAAGGTTGGAAAATTAGGATCTTCGTCACTACAAGACCGATTCCTCATCAGGTGGGACCAATGGATAGATCTCCTCGTCAGCCATCCACTGTCCAAATTTCAGCCAATTTGGATGGTTCGATCTAGAGATATGGGCAAAAGGAGAAAAGTGACATAGATTATGTCACTATCTCACAGGTGGCCTAGTTTGTGCTCGGCATGGGTACTTGGGATAAAAAGGCAAGAGGACTGGGGGAGAGGTCGCCAGTCTCTCCCCCACCCCTTCGCCTACTCTACCGGACTCTACTCTACTAGACTCTGCTCTACCGATGGCGGGGTCAGTTACTGTCACTCGGGAGTCTAACCCAATACGAGGGCCTGCCCCAGCCTCCTATTGATCTACCAGGAGAATGCGGACGGCCACCTTAAGTTCTGGCGTGATTTGCGGAAGTACAGGTTATGGCCTCGGTGAGGACCGAGTGCAAGTACGAGAATGCGAGTGTGAGCTCCTCCCGATACGATAGGTGCTGACGTGGCGAGCGGTGGAGCAGTGGAAACACGGACCGAAGATCGGAGCAGATGGATGGGCCTTGATCGAGACATCGGATCGAGAGAACAGAGCTGCGGGATCTTTATAAATAATGGATCAATGGATCGGAGAGCATCGCGCAGACAATGGAGCGATCGCAGCCGTCGCGAAATCGAGAGTGCAAGCACAAGCTCCTCTTCACCCGACGAGCGAGAAGATCGACGGGAGCAGAGAACCTGGCGCAGATCAGGACGATGTCGTCTGTGGATCGCACCAAGGACACTGGGCATCCGCAAACCTCGGTCGCTCGGTGCCTGTGAACACCGACCGGCGTCTGGGACGCTCAAGGAAGGCACAAGCGGACCGGACAGACCAAACTCGAGCATTTTGCTTGCTCTTTGTATTTCCTAGCCACTAGACTAGTATAAATAGGTGGTAGTTTCATTTGTAGATTGTTTCATCTGTACTGTACCATTTTGGAAGTATAGCATATCGTTGGAAAGTTCAAGAGATGAGCCGTATAATTCTGACTTCTGTGTAACCTCTTGAATCGTCACTGTGTAACAGAAAGTGATTCTTTGCAGCGTACAATTGCAGTGTATACAACACAGTGCATTTCAGTCACAATTGCTCGATTTGTTGTATCTCTTGAGACACCTATGATCCTGGAGAAGTGTTAATTCTCACACTAGCGACTCTCCCTTGCCAAACGTCCCTTCATCATACTTGACATCTTGGCTCCTGATGAGCTTTCCAGCCACTTGGTCCCTTAGCCTGTCCGCCTTGTGTGCAGTGTCGTATCCGATCATTACATACTTACGAGCGCATACATCCAGCTTGCCACTTCCTTCTCCTGCTTGGACCTTTGCCCATGGACTACAGCCAAAGAACCTCAAGTTTGAGGCATCTGGCTTCTTCCCTGCCCAAGCCTCCTGTGGCATCCTGAGATTCTTCTCTTGCTCCTTCGTACCACACCTTCAAAATGCGACTACCGGAGTGAAATTCACAAGGTAGGAAGCAGTTCTTGCAGCTTCAACCATGAAGCGAGGTGGGAGTTTGGCGTCGAAGAGCATGCTTTGAGTCATGTCGAGGATAGTCTGGTTCATTTGCTCGGCAACGCTGTTGCTCTGGGGGGTGTAAGGCGTGGTCGTCTGGTGGTAGATGCCATGTTGGCTCAACCAGCCTTTGCACGCCTCGTACTCACCACCGTTGTTCGTGCGCAGTGCCTTGACCTTCTTACTTGTCTGTCGCTCTACCATCACAACGAACTCTTGCAGCTTCTCCTTAACCTCTCCTTTTGTCTTGAGGAAGTAGATCTACATCTTGTAACTGTGGTCGTCGATGAAGGTCAATAAATACTTGCTATCGCCGTTTGAAGGGGTGTGGAATAATCCGCACACATCAGAGTGAATCAGGTACAAGAATGTTATCGCACGTTGTCCATTATGCTCAAAAGCCTTTCTTGTTGCCTTGCTTTAGAGGCATGGCTCACACAGCTGTTTGCACTTTCCCTCATCCTTGGCCTTGCATCCCTTGATCCCATTAATCACTTCGTGTTGGTGCATAGCTTGGAATGTACTTTTGGTCGCATGGCCAAACCGCCTGTGCCACAGCTCAGCATCTGTGTCGGTGGAGTTGGCCACCATGGTAACGCCCTGTTGTACAATATCAGGCTTTGGGGACTTGGGCTCTTCAACCGGCGCATATCCCTCATTTATACTCTTAAGGGATATAGTGTACAGCACGTAGGGTCCATCAACTCTTGGGACTTGTGCGGCAAGACTCTCCTTGGCATAGGAGATCTTGATGTCCTTCTTCTTGACGATCACGGCCTCCTCCTTCGTGAAGACGACCGTCATGTTGTGGTCCGTGATTTCACACACTCACAAGAGGTTTGCCGCAAAAGACAGCATGTAGACGACGTTCTCTAGCTTCAAGTCTTTTTCAACACCGTTCACGTTGATGCTCATCAACTTATCTCTCGCCTTGCGCATGGACAAGGATGCCATTGGCACACCTGAAGCGACATTCAATGTCCCCAATGGAGATGAACCCATCCTTTTCCCTTGAAGAGCGGTGGTTGGTGCCAGAGTCAAGCGCGTAGGTTCCACGCTTGACCAGTGTCGCTTCCTTGGTTGCCAACACTTCTCAGACACCATGTTTGTCAACTCATTCTTAGCCTTTCCTTTACCCACATATCTACCACCATGATCTCTGTCTTCCTTCTTGGGAACCCTACACTCCCGTGCCCAATTCCCAGGCTTGCGACATTTATGGCACTTCCCAGGACGCTTTGAACTCTTTCCACCACCACCATTGCCTCTTCCTACACCGCCACCACTTCCGCTACTATTCTGACCAGAAGAGGAGTTGTTGGCACGACCACTGTACTGTGTAACATAAGATGAAATGTTAGCCTCACTACCGCTGCGACGCATGGCCTCGTTACACACGTACTCGGACACGTCTTTATACGTCAAATTCTCCTCCTTCAACCACCAAAGACAGTGATGAGAGGATCCCTCCTTTCAGGTAGCGCCATGAGGAGGATCATGGCCTACATGTTGGTGTCGATTTCCTAGTTCATTTGGGTCACTTGCTGCAGCAGTCCTTCAAATTGCAACAGGAAGTCCGGAATTGCCTCTCCCTCGCTCACCCTCATCAAAATTTACTTTTCAAGGATGAATAGCTGATTTACGAGAGCCGTTCATTGATGTACATGTGCAAGCTTCTCACAAGTCTTTGATGCATGTGTGATACCTTGGAGGTAGACATGCTGTGACACATGCACTGATGTCGCAAGAATCGCAAGCGCCATGTCATTTTTGACACACCACGCTTCATATCTAACATCTGTTTTTGAAGGTTCAACCTCTTCTCCAATGATCATCTTCATGTAGCCAAACACCCTCATGACAATCTCAAATCACCATTTCCAAAAGGGAAAACCAAACCATATGAACTTTGACATCCCACCATTGACCTGCTCGAGAGTGAGCATTACGGGTATCGTCATACTACTTCTCTACTTCTCCGCTTCTCTACTTTGTTGGGGTCGATATAGGCTGATGTAGGCTGTTGTCTGCTACCGGTTTAGAATGTGCAGGTCCATCGCTTACCCCTTTGCCGTTGATCAGCTATGAACAGAGAAAAATGCACACTAGCAAACCCAGGGTCGTGCCTCCAAGGGCAGAGCTTATCCCGGTTAGGGCCCAAGGGTCGTACCTCCAAGGGCAGAGCTTATCCTTGGCCCTTATACGCTAAGTGCCAGATGCCGCCGTTGGAGCTTATGGAGCAAATGGAGCAGATGGACCTGATGGAGCTGATGCGTTCTACAAGACAGAGAGGGCGAGAGAGTGCCCAGAAGCGTGTCTTACAACCAGCCAGTGTGGGACCATAAGCCTTTGTTAACCTGACTAAGGAACGGTCTAGAAAACAGGTTCCGACACAATGGTTCCTGCCGACCGCTCTTGGTATTGCAACCAAGAGATGATATCACTCTCACAGCCAAGGTTCCACACTGAGCAGTTCATAGGAATCACTTCCTTGCACTGTGTCCATAGCATGTGGTCACTTTTGCACGAGGAGCGAACTCTGGGAGCTTAGACCAACCAATGTTTTTTTGGTATCTACCTCTCGTGGATAACTCTGTTAGGAGTCTCAAAGGTAAGAAATGTACTCAATGATAAGCAAGTGACAGGTTCTTATAGTCCTAGAGCCAGCCTCCAGCCTAGGTGCGTAGTGGCTCCTTGGATGAGCCATTTTTGGGACAATCTGGATTGCGTCATCCCCTTGCCTACATGGCACTCCCTGTGACCGCCAAGTAGCGCCAGCCACCAAGGACCTTGGAATTTTCTAAGATGTCTCTTAGAACCTTTCTCTCCCCCTTGTGGTCACAAAGAAAATTAGTTACCGGACTGGGATTTGACCCAGTGACCTCTGGCTCCACACACTAACTCTGGAATGTCTAAGCCACAAGGAGTTGTCCTAGGTAGTGTTTGCTGGCTGTACTATCCAGATTGGACCAAGGAGACTTGCTCCAAAGGAGCAATGCATGCCTTATCTATCTGGACCAGACTAAGGGCACTTACTCCAAGGGAGCAGTGCATGCCTAGTCCATCCGGTGCCTGTCCAAATATGAGCCATGGACAAGGAGCATATCAGGTCAACACTTAGACCAACGAATACTTCTTTAGTGTCTGCCTCTCAGTGAGGAGTCTCAAAGGTAAGAACTATAATGAATCACAAGCAACTAACAAGTACTTTTGGTCTTTGAGCCAGCCTCTAACCTGGGCGCATAGTGGCTCTTTTGATGAGCTTCTTTGGGAGTAATATGGATTAAATTGTTCCCCCTGCCTATATGGCACTCCCGCTGAGCGCCAAGTGGCACCGGCCATGAAGAAGGACCTTGGAATGTTCTAAGATGTCTCTTGGAGCCTTCCTTTACCCCTTTTGGTCACAAAGAATGTTAGTCACTGGACTGGGATTTTACCCAATGACCTCTTGCTCGAGAGTCTAATTCTGGAACATCTAAGCCATAAAGAGTTATCCTAGGTAGTATTTGCTAGCTATACTATCCAGTTTAGACCAAGGAGACTTGGTCCAATGGAGTAGTGCATGCCTTGTCTTTCTAGACCAGACTTACGAGAGTTACTCCAAGTCAGCAGTTCATTTCTAATCCGTCCTGTTTTTGCCCAAATGTTACCTATGGACAAGAGGTATTGTTTCATTCTCGAGGTACTAGAAGAGTTTAAAAAGGATGATGAGGACAAGATAAGGTTGGAGAAGGTGATGATGAGCAGATGGCAAGTGAGTGACATAGTAGATGCAGGGACAAAGCCATGTGTACTGTGAAGGAGTTTGATGTAGGCGCACGTTGCTGTACAATTGGCGATGCAACCGGGTGGATCTAGGTATCTATTGCAAACTGATGATGTCTCGTGATTGTGAAGAACGATAGTCATGACACAGTGGTGACACCACGTGGGTTACTAAATATAGTGGGAGATGTTTCAGCGGCCAGGGGAATGTGAAGGCTAAAGTATCGTGAGAAATATGCTCCCGGTATAGGTGCCGACTGTTGTCAGATTTGCAGCTACTTCATGCAGGTCCTTGTACTAGTTGCATGTGCTGGTAATAGTTGCTAATTAGGATAAAGGACTGCTGGATAAGGGATGGGAGCAAAGCAAGACGCATGTGGCGTAGGTCACCACAAAACAGGCAGTTTGACTGGGTATATCCTCATGCCGAGTAGCTGATGATAAGGAAACGGGCAAACTAATGATGATGAAATGGGCGCAGGTGTGAGAATACATGCACTACAGATGATGAACTGTTATAACTCAAAGAGAGAGGCAGCCTTGGAGTAGCGAGCATGTTGCACTGGAAGGGGATCACTTGTACTGAAGAATGGTTATTGAATCACTCAAAATGATGGAGTACATATAGAGCTAGAGCTTGGGCAAGTCAGCCCTCTCACAAGCCACACCACTTAGCCATAGAGACTAAGGATCACACACTACAGTCCATAATCTCACACAAGGGAGGAAATCATCCTAGCAAAGAGGCTGACCACTCACACACGACCTACAGAGCTAGAAAATGCTCTCATGGCACACTCCTAGTAGTTACATAACTAACAATCCCATAGAGAATTGCCATGTGTCCATGGCTAGCAAACAAGGATCTCATCTCACCTAAAAAGTAAGGAGAGGTACCTTTTTCCTAGTCAGCACACTCTGACAAGGCAATCCAAGAATCTAGGACCTTTTGGATATTTCTTCCATCAGGTCTTGAACCTGGACCTCTTGCCTTTTTCTTTTCTCAGGCTAAGGCGTGGAGCCATCGCCCATGGTCACCCGCATATCGGCGGTCGATGACCCTGAAAACTTTGAAAATTCATATCTCCCAATCCGACTGTTGGATCAGCCTCAAACCTGGACCGTACACATTTTGCCACCTGATCTTTCCAATGGTGAAGTTGGATTGACGATCAGAGCATGCGTCTGGTAGTTTCCTGGAACTTGCTCTTATGGACCTGAAACTGAACCGGATGGTTCCTTTCCCAATAATCTCCTACTTTGCCCCTCTTAGAGTAGGCTGAGTCTACATGCCTTTATGCAAAACTGTTGCTTCCCACGGGTCACTCGCTTGGTGCTGAAATCAGCGGCCTGCTTGCTGGTTGGAGTAAACTCTTGCTTGATAGCACCTTCTTGCACCATGTGCCTGATGAAGTAATATGTGATGTCAATGTGCTTGGTGCGTGCATGGTACTCAGGATTCTTGGCGAGTGCAATTGCGCTCTGGTTGTCGACGCGCACAGGTACTGGAATTATTGTAGTCCCACTCATCTCTGCCATGAGACGCTGAAGCCAAACTGCTTCCTTGGCTCCAAGGCTGAGAGAGACATACTTAGTTTTCGCGCTTGACGTGGCCATGACGACCTGCTGCTTGCTGCACTAGCTGATGGCCCCATCATTCATGAGGAACACAGGTCCAGAGATGGACTTCCGGGCCTCGGGGTTTGAAGCCCAATCTGCGTCTGTATAGCCGATGATGTTGTTGTCGTTGCTGTTATAGGTGATATCGATGTTGACCTTTCCACCAAGGTAGCGGAAGATCCGCTTCACTCCCTTCTTGTACGCAGGTCCGGGATTGGCCATGTGCTGGCTCATAGCGCTAATAGCCTGTGTGAGGTCCGGCCTGGTTACAACCATCAGGTACATGAGGCTGCTGACGACGCTCTGGTACTTCTACCGCTTAGCTGCATTCGCTTCTCCATTGAAGCTCACGAGGTACTGCGGCGTTTCCAGTAGCATACTGATGGGTTTGGCTTCTGCCATGCCGAACCACTACAAGACATCCTTGATGTAGCGGCTCTACTATAGCAAGAGAGAGCGTGATTTGCAATCACGCGTGATCAGGAAGGCGAGGAACTATGACGCCTCCCCGAGGTCAGATATTTGGAAGCGCTCCTGTATGGCTTCATTAAACTCCTGCAGAGCGGACATGCTATTGGAAAGGAGGAGCATATCATCCACATAAACGATGATGATGAGCACCTCATGACCACGCTACCGACGATATATGCTATAGTCACACTCACTGCGCTCAAACCCCATGCACTGCAGCACCGCATCCAATTTCTGGTTCCAAGCACACGACGCTTGCTTGAGGTTGTACAGGGACTTCTGCAACTTGCAAACCAGGTGCTCCTGGCCATCCATAACGAACCCCTTTGGCTGCTCCATGTAAATCTCCTCCACCAGGTCACCGTTCAGGAACGCCGTCTTGACGTCCATGTGGTGAATCTCAAAGTCCTCAGCTGCTGCATAAGAAAGGAGTGTACGCACAGAGGTAAACTTTGCAACAGGAGTAGAGGTTTCAGTATAGTCGATGCCTTCCTGCTGTGAGAAGCCCTTGGCGACCAGCCTCGCCTTATACTTTTCCAGGTTGCCATTCTTCTTGAACAGCCACTTGCACTTGATCACCTTACGTCCAAGTGGATGCTCGGTCAGCTCCCACGTACGGTTGTTGAGCTACCACTTTATCTCTTACTGTACAGCTTGCGTCCAATCTGCAGCGTCTGGTGCAGCCATTGCCTCCTTGTATGACGTAAGCTCATCAAAGTCTTCTACAATTGTGACGTTCATCTGGTCTGGTTTTTTTAGCATCAAGAAATGCCCGCACTCACCAGGCTTGTAGCGCACCCTGAGAGGGTACCTTCGACCAAGTGCGGGAGCGTTAGCTTGCGACTCGCACGGTACTGCAAGCACAACTACTCCTGCTGATAGTGGTACATCTTCTTCCTCTACTTCTGCCGATGAGGCTACTATATCTGCTACATCAGTCATAGGAGAGAAGACTGGTTCTCCCACTGTCACTGTGGAGGAAGAATCAAGAGAGACCGGGTCAGGTTAGGATATCTCCTCCCACTGCCTCGTTAGATGCTATTTCTGCTGCCTCTTCACAGACAATGTTGGTGCTAATGACATTGCTCTCGTTGAAGACGACATCCCTGGAGATGATGACGTGGCCTGTATCCCTCTGGTAAAGGCGATATGCCTTGCTTGCAACGTCGCAGCCAATGATCAGAATCTACGCGCTCTTTGCATCCCAATTTTGTCACTTCTCCTTTGGCACGTGCATGTTTGCCAAGCTGCCAAATACGCAAAGATGACCCACGCTCGGCTTCTTCCCGAATCATGCCTCGTACGGCATCATCTGCTCCAGGGCCGTGGTTGGATTGCGGTTCTTGATTGTACCGTAGTGCTCATTGTTGGATCTTGAGGAGAGAGGGAGCCTTGGAACAGCGAGCATATGGGACTGGAAGGGCATCACTTGTGATAAAGATGTTGGGAAAGGAGCCATGTGGCTCAGTTTCAGGTCCACAGGAGCAAGTTCGAGGAAAGTGCCAGATTCCTCCTCCGATCGCCGATCCGACTTCACCATTGGAAAGATCAGGTGGCAAAATATCTACGGTCCAAGTTTGAGGCCGATCCAACGGTCGGATTGGGAGATATGAGTTTTCGAAGTTTCGGGGGTCATGGACCGTCGATGTTTGGGTGGGCATGGGTGATGGCTCCATGCCTTAGCCTGAGAAAAGAAAAAGGCAAGAGGTCCAGGGTCAAGACCTGATGGGAGAAATATCCAAAAAGGTCCTTGGTGTTAGGATTGCCTTGTCAGAGTGTGCTGCCTAGGATAAAGGTACCTCTCCTTACTTTTTAGGTGAGGTGCGATCCTTGTGTGCTAGCCATGGACACATGGCGATTCTCCATGGGTTTGTGGGTTATGTGACCACTAGGAGTGTGCCATGAGAGCATTCTCTAGCTCTCTAGGTCGTGTGTGAGTGCTCAGCCTGATTGCTAGGCTGATTTCCTCCCTTGTGTGAGATTATGAACTCTAGTGTGTGAGCCTTAGCCTCCATGGCTAAGTGGTGCGGCTTATGAGAGGGCTGACTTGCCCAAGCTCTAGCTCTATATGTACTCCATCATTTTGAGTGATTGAACAACCATTCTTCAGCACAAGTGATGCCCTTCCAATCACACATGCTCGCTGCTCCAAGGCTCCCTCTCTCCTCCAGATCCAACATTTGGTATCAGAGCCAAGTTCTGCCACTTTCAGCCAGCACAGGCCGTCACTTTGAGAGTGACGGGTTGGGGTGAAACCTTCACCA
>SZWC01008771.1:55446-71086 GCA_023375785.1 Penium margaritaceum
CACTCTTCGCGTCCCACTTTTGCCGCTTCTCCTTTGGCACGTGCATGTGCGCCAAGCTGCCAAACGTGCGAAGATGACCCACGCTCGGCTTCTTGCCGAACCACGCCTCGTACGGCATCATCTGCTCCAGCGCCTTAGTTGGACTGCGGTTCTTGATGTAGACCGCAGTGCTCACGGCTTCAGCCCAGAAGTCGTAGGTCAGCCGAGCCGCGTGCAGCATGGAGCGCGCCGACTCCACAATGGTACGGTTGGCGCGTTCTGCTACCCCGTTCTGCTGCGGCGAGTACGGCGCGGTACGCTGCACCTTGATGCCTCATCGGCTGACTTGCCCAAGCTCTAGCTCTATATGTACTCCATCATTTTGAGTGATTGAACAACCATTCTTCAGCACAAGTGATGCCCTTCCAATCACTTATGCTTGCTGCTCCAAGGCTCCCTCTCTCCTCCAGATCCAACATTTTGTATCAGAGCCAAGTTCTGCCACTTTCAGCCAGCACAGGTCGTCACTTTGAGAGTGAAGGGTTGGGGTCAAACCTTCACCAGATTTGACAATCGACCACTGGATCTTCAACTTGAAGAGACAAGCTTTCCAACGGGTCCAAGATCGCGAAGATCCAACAGTCGAATTGAGAGTTATGCTCAAAACGAGGTCGGCCAGGGCTACACTCTTCTCTCTGAGAAAGACTGTCGCCTTGTGATGACCATAACTCTCTTGTTTCTTTGTCAAATTTAAAACGTGGCACATGCGAATTGTAGTATTTTTCCTAAGCTTTCCATTGGTGCAAAAATATTTGCATTCCATCGGTACGTTTGGGAGAAACGCTGTTTACAAGCTGGCTGGTCTGAGTTGGAGTAGGAGCAGAAGCATTCCCTGTTTTCAAGAGGGCATATCTTTCAAAATCCCGTGTTGATGACCCTGTTTTATGGGTCGATTTGAAAGGTTTTGAGCTGAATTTTCGAGTGGTGGGCTTCGTTTTTCAAAATTCCCAGTCTGCTGGCCTGTACAGTCCATTTTCTGTCAGACAGATTTCTGGCAGAAGCAGCAGCAGAAGCAGGGTTAGCACCGCCACTCAAGGGCAGCGCTGAGCATCACCAAGGCTCAAAATGGCAGCAGCAGGCGTGGTAACAGCAGCCCAGCCCTTGGAGAGGCTGGAAGGACGCGCCAACTTCACGTTTTGGAAGATCCGTACCCGCCTCCTTTTGGAGGAGAGGGGCTTGTGGGAGGTGGTGAGCGGCGACGAGCGCGCTCCGCCTCCACAGGCAAAAGGCATCACCGCAGCACAGGTGGTGGCGGGGAAGACGCCGCAAAAGGGTGCAGCTGATGCGGGTTCTTCTGCAGCTGTACCAGCGACGTATGAGGAGTGGAAGAAGAAGGACAGGCAGGCCTACAGGTTGCTTGTCAACACCATCTCCAACCCGCATCTTCAGTACGTGAGTGACAAGGCTACTGCAAAGGAGGGGTGGGACACGTTGTGCAAGAAGTATGAGAGCAAGGATCCTGCATTCCTCATGCTTTTGGAGGAAAAGATGATGGCGCTGAAAATGCAGGGTGGTGAAGGGATGGAGGCGTATCTGGACAGGGCAAAGGAGCTGGCGAAGCAGCTGAGAGCGGCCGGCAACCCTNAGGTGGTGAGCGGCGACGAGCCGGCTCCAGTTCCACAGGCAAAAGGCATCACCGCAGCGCAGGTGGTGGCGGGGAAGACGCCGCAAAAGGGTGCAGCTGATGCGGGTTCTTCTGCAGCTGTACCAGCGACGTATGAGGAGTGGAAGAAGAAGGACAGGCAGGCCTACAGGTTGCTTGTCAACACCATCTCAAACCCGCATCTTCAGTACGTGAGTGACAAGGCTACTGCAAAGGAGGGGTGGGACACGTTGTGCAAGAAGTATGAGAGCAAGGATCCTGTATTCCTCATGCTTTTGGAGGAAAAGATGATGGCGCTAAAAATGCAGGGTGGTGAAGGGATGGAGGCGTATCTGGACAGGGCCAAGGAGCTGGCGAAGCAGCTGAGAGCGGCCGGCAACCATGTGGAAGAGACGCGCTTCATCCTCCTCTTGCTGAGGGGACTCCCAACCAGCTACAACACGGTGCGAGAGACGTTGGAGTGCCAGCCGACTCTCGACCTCGACTTCATCTGCACGCACTTGGTGCAAGTGGAACTACGTCGCAATGTAGCAAAGCGCAATGGCGGCAGCAGCAGCAGTGAAGCCGCTTTCATGGCCATGGGCTCACGCAACCAGCAACAGCAGCAGTCCGGGCAGCAGAGAGGCAAGAAAAAGGGCAAGTGCCACTATTGCTAGAAAGAGGGACACTACAAGAAAGAGTGCTTTAAGTTCAAGTGGGACCAGAAGGAGCAGCACCAGCAGCAGCAAAAGCAGCAATCTCCACAGCAACAGCAGCAGCAGTCACAACAACGCCAGCAGCAGCAGCAGCAGCAGAACCAGACTGGCGTGCGCCATTTTGGCAACATGAACGTTGCCAAGGAGGTGCGCGACCGCCTCTTCATGGCAAAGTCTGACATGTCGCAGAAGGAAAAGGCGGATCTGGCGTGGTACAAGGACTCGGGATGTACCAAGAGTCTGACACACCACAAGGAGTGGTTCACGCAGCTGCTCTCCAACCCCCCCCGTCCGATTGCTTTGGGTGATGATCGGGTGGTGTATACTGAGGGGATTAAGATTGTGGAGATGTGGTTGGAGACCCCGCGTGGCATTGAAGTGGGAGTGTTCCATGGCGTGCTGTATGTGCCTGATGCTGCGTTCAACCTTCTCTCCGTGTCCACTCTCACCAACACAGGACTGTGCGTCGTTTTTGACGATGATTACGGCTACATCCTCGACAAGGAAACAGGAGAGGAGTTGGCCAAGTCGGTGAAGGAGGGCGACATGTACCGCCTGCTGGGGGCGACCAAGATCCCGCGTGAGCAGAGTCTTGCAGCAGTGGTGCAGGCGACAGATGGCAAGATCTGGCATGCACGCTACGGCCACATCGGCATGCGCGCCTTGCAGCAGCTTCAAGCAAAGCAGATGGTGCATGACCTACCTACCATCTCTAACTTTGAGCAGCACTTATGCATTGGCTGTTTGGAGGGGAAGCAGCACCGCGAGGCGTTCTCTGGAGCAGGGGAGCGTGCAAAAGGGGTGTTGGAGCTCATCCACACGGACTTGTGCGGACCGATGCAGACCCAGAGCTTTGGAGGTTCTAGGTATTTTCTCACCTTCATTGATGATTTCAGCCGTTACACTGCTGTGTACTTCCTTTCCTCCAAGGACCAGTGCTTTGACAGGTTCAAGGAGTTCAAGGCCATGGTGGAGAACCAGACCGGCAAGAAGATCAAGGCACTGCGTAGCGATCGCGGTGGAGAATACCTAAGCAAGGAGTTCCAGGACTACCTCGCAGCAGCTGGCATCAAGGCGCAGCGTACCGCGCCGTACTCGCCGCAGCAGAACGGGGTAGCAGAACGCGCCAACCGTACCATTGTGGAGTCGGCGCGCTCCATGCTGCACGCGGCTCGGCTGACCTACGACTTCTGGGCTGAAGCCGTGAGCACTGCGGTCTACGTGAAGAACCGCAATCCAACTAAGGCGCTGGAGCAGATGACGCCGTACGAGGCGTGGTTCGGCAAGAAGCCGAGCGTGGGTCATCTTTGCGCGTTTGGCAGCTTGGCACACATGCACGTGCCAAAGGAGAAGCGTCAAAAGTGGGACGCGAAGAGCGCGCAGATGCTGATGATTGGCTACGACGTGGCAAGCAAGGCGTACCGCCTGTACGAGAGGGATACAGGCCACGTCATCATCTCTAGGGATGTCGTCTTCAACGAGAGCAACGTCATCGGCACCAACATTGTGTGTGAAGAGGCAGCAGAATCAGCAGCTGACGAGACAGTGGGAGCAGAAATTCGTCCTGACCCAGTTTCTCCCAAACCTTCCTCTACTGTGACAGTGGGAGAATCACTCTACTCTCNGCTAACGCTCCAGCTCCAGGTCGGAGGTACCCTCTCAGGGTGCGTTACAAGCCTGGTGAGCGCGGCCATTTCTGGATGCTGCAGAAACCAGAACAGATGAACGTTGCAGTTGCAGCAGATTCAGATGAGCCAACGTCATACAAGGAGGCCATGGCTGCACCGGATGCAGCAGATTGGGCGCAAGCCGTGCAGCAGGAGATATAGTTGCAGCTGACTGAGCGTCCACCTGGACGTAAGGTGATCAAGTGCAAGTGGGTGTTCAAGAAGAAGCGGGGAGCAGATGGTAACCTGGAAAAGTACAAGGCGAGGCTGGTCGCCAAGAGCTACTCGCAGCAAGAGGGCATCGACTACACAGAAACGTTTTCTCCTGTTGCAAAGTTTGCCTCTGTGCGCACGCTCCTCTCTTATGCAGCAGCTGAGGACTTCGAGGTTCACCACATGGATGTCAAGACGGCATTCTTGAATGGTGACTTGGAGGAGGAGATCTACATGGAGCAGCCGCAGGGGTTCGTCATGAATGGCCAGGAGCACCTGGTTTGCAAGCTGCAGAAGTCGCTGTACGGCCTCAAGCAAGCGTCGCGTGCTTGGAACCAGAAGTTGGATGCGGCGTTGCAGTGCATGGGGTTTGAGCGTAGCGAGTGTGACTACAGCGTGTATCGCTGGCAGCATGAGCATGAGATCCTCATCATCATTGTCTATGTGGATGACATGCTCCTCCTTTCCAACAGCATGTCTGCACTGCAGGAGTTTAAGGAAGCCATGTAGGAGCGCTTCCAGATGTCTGATCTCGGGGAGGCATCATACTTCCTCGGTATCCAGATCACGCGTGATCGCAAGTCACGCTCTCTCTCGCTGCAGCAGAGCCGCTACATTAAGGATGTTTTGCAGCGGTTTGGCATGGCAGAGGCAAAACTCATCGGCACGCTGCTGGAGACGCGGCAGTACCTCGTGAGCTTCAATGGAGAAGCAAATGCAGCTGAGCGGCAGAAGTACCAGAGCGCCGTCGGCAGTCTCATGTACCTGATGGTGGCAACCAGGCCGGACCTCGCACAGGCTGTGAGCGTTGTGAGCCAGCACATGGCTAATCCCGGACCGGAGTACCAGAAGGCAGTGAAGCGGATCTTCTGCTACCTTGCTGGAACCACCAACATTGGCATCACCTACAACGGCAATGACAACAGCATCATCGGCTACACAGACGCAGGTTGGGCTTCAAACCCTGAGGACCGCAAGTCCATCTCTGGACATGTGTTCCTCATGAATGGTGGAGCCATCAGCTGGTGCAGCAAGCGGCAGGTGGTTGTGGCGATCTCGAGCACAGAAGCTGAGTACGTATCTCTCAGCTTTGGAGCCAAGGAAGCAGTTTGGCTCCAACGTCTCATGGCAGAGATGAGTGGGAGTGTAGCAGTTCCAGTTCCTGTACGCGTCGACAACCAGAGCGCAATCGCACTCGCCAAGAATCCTGAGCACCATGCACGCACCAAGCACATTGATATCGCATATCATTTCATCACGCACATGGTGCAGGAGGGTGCTATCAAGCTGGAGTTTACTCCAACCAGCAAGCAGGTCGCTGATTTCTGCACCAAGCCAGTGACCCGTGAGAAGCAGCAGTTCGGCATGAAGGCATGTGGACTCAGCCCACTCTGTTTGCGGCAAAGTGGGAAATTGTTGGGAAAGGAGCCATGTGGCTCAGTTTCAGGTCCACAGGAACAAGTTCCAGGAAAGTGCCACATACCTGCTCCGATCGCCAATCCGACTTAACCATTGGAAAGATCAGGTGGCAAAATGTCTACGGTCCAAGTTTGAGGCCGATCCAACGGTCGGATTGGGAGATATGAATTTTCGAAGTTTCGGGGGTCATGGACCGTCGATGTCTGGGTGGGCATGGGTGTGGCTCCATGCCTTAGCCTGAGAAAAGAAAAAGGCAAGAGGTCCAGGGTCAAGACCTGATGGGAGAAATATCCAAAAAGGTCCTTGGTCTTAGGATTGCCTTGTCAGAGTGTGCTGACTAGGATAAAGGTACCTCTCCTTACTTTTTAGGTGAGGTGAGATCCTTGTGTGCTAGCCATGGACACATGGCNCTGGCTCAGTTTCAGGTCCACAGGAGCAAGTTCCAGGAAAGTACCAGATGCCTGCTCCGATCGCCGATCCGACTTCACCATTGGAAAGATCAGGTGGCAAAATGTCTACGGTCCAAGTTTGAGGCCGATCCAACGGTCGGATTGGGAGATATGAATTTTCGAAGTTTCGGGGGTCATGGACCGTCGATGTCTGGGTGGGCATGGGTGATGGCTCCATGCCTTAGCCTGAGAAAAGAAAAAGGCAAGAGGTCCAGGGTCAAGACCTGATGGGAGAAATATCCAAAAAGGTCCTTGGTCTTAGGATTGCCTTGTCAGAGTGTGCTGACTAGGATAAAGGTACCTCTCCTTACTTTTTAGGTGAGGTGAGATCCTTGTGTGCTAGCCATGGACACATGGCAATTCTCCATGGGTTTGTGGGTTATGTGACCACTAGGAGTGTGCCATGAGAGCATTCTCTAGCTCTCTAGGTCGTGTGTGAGTGGTCAGCCTGATTGCTAGGCTGATTTCCTCCCTTGTGTGAGATTATGAACTCTAGTGTGTGAGCCTTAGCCTCCATGGCTAAGTGGTGTGGCTTGTGAGAGGGCTGACTTGCCCAAGCTCTAGCTCTATGTGTACTCCATCATTTTGAGTGATTGAATAACCATTCTTCAGCACAAGTGATGCCCTTCCAATCACACATGCTCGCTGCTCCAAGGCTCCCTCTCTCCTCAAGTTCGAACAAAAGAATGGTTGTTTAATCACTCAAAATGATGGAGTACATATAGAGCTAGAGCTTGGGCAAGTCAGCCCTCGCACAAGCCACACCACTTAGCTATGGAGGCTAAGGCTCACTCACTAGAGTCCATAATCTCACACAAGGGAGGAAATCAGCCTAGCAATTAGGCTGACCACCCACACACGACCTAGAGAGCTAGAGAATGCTCTCATGGCACTCTTGTAGAAGTCACATAACCCACAAATCCATGGAGAATCGCCATGTGTCCATGGCTAGCACAGAAGGATCTCACCTCACCTAAAAAGTAAGGAGAGGTACCTTTATCCTCGTCAGCACACTCTGACAAGGCAATCCTAAGACCAAGGGCCTTTTTGGGTATTTGTCCCATCAGGTCTTGACCCTGGACATCTTGCCTTTTCGTTTTCTCAAGCTAAGGCATGGAGCCATCACTCATGCCCACCCAGACATCGATGGTCCATGACCCCTGAAACTTTGAAAATTCATATCTCCCAATCCGACTGTTGGATCGACCTCAAACTTGGACCGTAGACATTTTGGCACCTGATCCTTCCAATGGTGAAATTGGATCAACGATCGGAGCAGGCATCTGGTTCTTTCCTGGAACTTGCTCGTGTGGACCTGAAACTGAGCCGGATGGATCCTTTTCCAACAATCTCCCACTTTGCCCTAGTCAGAGTGGGCTGAGTCCACATGCCTTCATGCACAACTACTGCTTCTCACGTGTCATTAGCTTGGTGCAGAAATCAGCGACCTACTTGCTCGTTGAAGTAATCTCCAGCTTGATAGCACCCTCCTGCACCATGTGCCTGATGAAGTGATAAGCAATGTCAATGTGCTTGGTGCGTGCATGGTGCTCAGGATTCTTGGCGACTGTGATTGCGCTCTGGTTGTTGACAAGCTCAGAAACTGGATCTGCTGCACTCCCACTCATCTCTGCCATGAGACGCTGAAGCCAAACTGCTTCCTTGGCTCCAAAGCTGAGAGAGACGTACTCAACTTCCGTGCTTGAGGTGGCCACGACCACCTACCGCTTGCTGCACCAGCTGATGGCTCCACCATTCATGAGGAATACATGTCCAGAGATGGACTTACGGTCCTCAGGGTTTGAAGCCCAATCTGCGTCTGTATAGCCTATGATGCTGTTGTCGTTGCCGTTGTAGGTGATGCCGATGTTGATGGTTCCAGTAAGGTAGCAGAAGATCCGCTTCACTGCCTTCTGGTGCTCAGGTCCGGGGTTTGCCATGTGCTTGCTCACAGCGCTAACAGCCTGTACGAGGTCCGGCCTGGTTGCCACCATCAGGTACTTGAGGCTGCCGACGGCGCTCTGGTACTTCTGTCGCTCAGCTGCATTTGCTTTTCCATTAAAACTCACGCGGTACTGCCGCGTCTCCACCGGCGTGCCGATGGGTTTTGCCTCTGCCATGCCGAACCGCTGCAGGATGTCCTTGATATAGCGACTCTGCTGTAGCGAGCGATCACGCGTGATGTGGATGCCGAGGAAATATGACGCCTCCCCGAGATCAGACATCTCGAAGGGCTCCTACATGGCGTCCTTGAACTCCTGTAGTGCAGACATGCTGTTGGAACGGAGGAACATGTCATCCACATAGACAATGATGATGAGGATCTCATGCTCATGCTGCCAGTGATACACGCTGTAGTCAGATTCGCTGCGCTCAAACCCCATGTACTGTAACGCTGCATCCATCTTCTGGTTCCAAGTACGCGACGCTTCCTTGAGACCACAACGACCTCTGCACCTTGCAAACCAGGTGCTCCTGGCCATCCATGGCGAACCCCTCCGGCTGCTCCATGTAGATCTTCTCCTCCAAGTCACAATTCAAGAATGTCGTCTTGACATCCATGTGGTGAACCTCGAAGTCCTCAATTGCTGCATAAGAGAGGAGCGTGCGCCAGGAGCTAACGTTTCTGTGTAGTCGAGTAGCCCTTGGCGACCAGCCTCGCCTTGTACTTTTCCAGGTTACCATCAGCTCCCCGCTTCTTCTTGAACACCCACTTGCACTTGGTCACCTTACATCGAGGTGGACGCTCAGTCAGCTCCCATGTGCTGTTGTCCAGCTGCGACTGTAAATCTGCTATACGGCTTGGGCCCAATCTGCTGCATCCGGTACAGCCATGGCCTCCTTGTATGACGTTGGCACATCTAAATCTGCTGCAACTGCAACGTTCATCTGTTCTGGTTTCTGCAGCATCCAGAAATGGCCGCGCTCACCAGGCTTGTAACGCACCCTAAGAGAGTACCTGCGACCTGGTGCTGGAGCGTTAGCGGGCGGCTGACGTGGTGCTCCTAGCACAACTGCTGCTACTGGTAGTGCTCCATCTCCCTCCTTTGTTTCTGCCAACGAGGCTGTTGTATCTGCTACATCAAACATGGGAGAGTAGAGTGATTCTCCCACTGTCACAATAGAGGAAGGATTGGGAGAGACTGGGTCAGGAAGGATTTCTGCTCCCACTGTCTCGTCAGCTGCTGGTTGTGCTGGTTCTTCACACACAATGTTGGTGCCGATGACGTTGCTCTCATTGAAGACGACACCCCTGGAGATGATGACATGGCCTGTATCCCTCTCATAGAGGCGATAGGCCTTGCTTGCCACATCGTAGCCAATCATCAGTATCTGCGCACTCTTTGCGTCCCATTTCTGCCGCTTCTCCTTGGGCACGTGCATGTGCGCCAGGCTGCCAAATGCTCGGAGATCACCCACGCTCGGTTTCTTGCCGAACCACGCCTCGTACGGCGTCATCTGCTCCAGTGCCTTAGTTGGACTACGGTTCTTGATGTAGACCACAGTGCTCACGGCTTCACCCCAGAAGTCGTAAGTCAGCCGAGCCGCGTGCAGCATGGAGCGCGCCGACTCCACAATGGTAGGTTGGCGCGTTCTGCTACACCGTTCTATTGTGGTGAGTACGGCGCGGTACGCTGCGCCTTGATGCCAGCCACTGCGAGGTAGTCCTGGAACTCCTTGCTCAGGTACTCTCCACCGCGATCGCTGTGCAGCGCCTTGATCTTCTTGCCAGTCTGGTTCTCCACCATGGCCTTGAACTCCTTGAACCTGTCAAAGCACTGGTCCTTGGAAGGAAGGAAGTACACAGTAGTGTAACGGCTGAAAACATCAATGAAGGTCAAGGAATACCTGGAGCCTCCAAAGCTCTGGGTCTGCATCGGTCCGCACAAGTCCGTGTNCTGCGAGGTAGTCCTGGAACTCCTTGCTCAGGTACTCTCCACCGCGATCGCTGTGCAGCGCCTTGATCTTCTTGCCAGTCTGGTTCTCCACCATGGCCTTGAACTCCTTGAACCTGTCAAAGCACTGGTCCTTGGAAGGAAGGAAGTACACAGTAGTGTAACGGCTGAAAACATCAATGAAGGTCAAGGAATACCTGGAGCCTCCAAAGCTCTGGGTCTGCATCGGTCCGCACAAGTCCGTGTGGACCAACTCCAACACCTCTTTTGCATGCTCCCCTACTCCAGAGAAACCTCCCGATGATGCTTCACCTCAAAACAGCCGATGCAGAACAACCGCTCAAAGTCAGAGATGGTAGGCAGGTCACGCACCATCTCCTTTGTTTGAAGCTGCTCCAAGGCGGGCATGCTGATGTGGCCGTAGCGCGCATGCCAGATCTCGTCATTTGTCGCATGCACCACTGCTGCAAGACTCTGCTCACGCGGGATCTTGGTCGTCCTCATGTTGCCCTCCTTCACCGACCTCGCCAACTCCTCTCTTGTATCCTTGTTGAGGATGTAGTCGTAGTCATCATCAAAGACGATGCGCAGTCCTGTGTTTGTAAGAGATGAGACTGAGAGGAGGTTGAGTGCAGCATCAGGTACATACAGCACGCCATGGAACACTCCCACTTCAATGCCACGCGGGGTCTCCAACCACATCTCCACAATCCCAATCCCCTCAGCATACACTACCTGATCATCACCCAAAGCAATCGGACGGGGGGGAACAGAGAGCAGCTGCGTGAACCACTCCTTGTGGTGTGTCAGACTCTTGGTACACCCTGAGTCCTTGTACCACGCCAGATTCGCCTTTTCCTTCTGCGACATATCAGACTTCGCCATGAAGAGGCGGTTGCGCACCTCCTTGGCGACGTTTATGTTGCCAAAATGGCGCACGCTAGTCTGGTTTTGCTACTGCTGCTGCTGCTCACGTTGCTGTGACTACTGCTGCTGTTGCTGTGGAGATTGCTGCTTTTGCTTCTGCTGCTGCTGTTGCTGGCGTTGTTGTGACTGCTGCTGCTGTTGCTGTGGAGATTGCTGCTTTTGCTGCTACTGCTGCTGCTAACTCTGGTTCCTCTTGAATTTGAAGCACTCTTTCATGTTGTGCCCCTCTTTCTGGCAATAGTGCCCCTTCTTCTTGCCTCTCTGCTGCCCGGACTGCTGCTGCTACTGGTTGCGTGAGCCCATGGCCATGAAAGCTGCTTCACTGCTTGCTGCTGCCGCCATTGCGCTTTGCTGCATTGCGACGCAGTTCCACATGCACCAAGTGCGTGCAGATGAAGTCGAGGTCGAGAGTCGGCTGGCACTCCAACGTCTCTCGCACCGTGTTGTAGCTGGTTGGGAGTCCCCTCAGCAAGAGGAGGATGAAGCGCGTCTCTTCCACAGGGTTGCCGGCCGCTCTCAACTACTTCGCGAGTTGCTTTGCCCTGTCCACATACGCCTCCATCCCTTCACCATCGTGCATTTTCAGCGCCATCATCTTTTCCTCCAAAAGCATGAGGAATGTAGGATCCTTGCTCTCATACTTCTTGCACAACGTGTCCCACCCCTCCTTTGCAGTAGCCTCGTCACCCACGTAGTGAAGATGCGGGTTGGAGATGGTGTTGTTAAGCAACCTGTAGGCCTGCCTGTCCTTCTTCTTCCACTCCTCATATGCCGTTGGTACAGCTGTAGAAGAACCCGCATCAGCCGCACCCTTTTACGACATCTTCCCTGAAACCACCTGCGCTGCGGTGATGCCTTTTGCCTGTGGAACTGGAGCCAGCTCGTCGCCGCTGACCACCTCCCACAAGCCCCTCTCCTCCAAAAGGAGGCGGGTACGGATCTTCCAAAACGTGAAGTTGGCGCATCCCTCCAGCCTCTCCAAAGGCTGGGCTGCTGTAAGAACGCCAGCTGCTGCCATTTTGAGCCTTGGTGATGCTCAGCGCTAGCCTTGGATGGCGGCGCTACCCATGCTTCTCCTGCTACATTTGCCAAAAATCTGTCTGAATGAAAATGGACTGTAGATACCAGGAGACTGTGAATTTGGATAAATGGAGCTCACCACTAGAAAATTCAGCTGCAAACCTTTCAGATCGACCCATAAAACAGGTTGATCAACAGGGGATTTTGAAAGATATGCCCTCTTGAAAACAGGGTATGTTTCTGCTTCTACTCCAACTCAGACCAGCCAGCTTGTATGCTGCGTTTCTCCCAAACGAATCAATGGAATGCAAATAGTTTTGCACCAATGGAAAGCTGAGGAAAAATACTACAATTCGCATGTGCCACGTTTTAAATTTGACAAAGAAACGAGAGAGTTATGGTCATCACAAGGCGACAGTCTTACTCATAGAGAAGAGTGTAGTCCTAGCCAACCTCGTTTTGAGAATAACTCTCAATCCGGCCGTTGGATCTTTGTGATATTGAACTCGTTGAAACACTTGTCTTTTGAACTTAAAAATCCCGTGGTTGATCGTCAAATCTGGTGAAGGTTTCATCCCAACCCGTCACTCTCAAAGTGACGTTTTGTGCTAGCTGAAAGTGGCAGAACTTGGCTCTGATACCAAATGTTGGATCTGGAGGAGAGAGGGAGCCTTGCAGCAGCGATCATGTGGGACTGGAAGGGCATCATTTGTGCTGAAGCATGAATGTTTAATCACTCAAAATGATGGAGTACATATAGAGCTAGAGCTTGGGCAAGTCAGCCCTCTCACAAGCCACACCACTTAGCCATGAAGGCTAAGGCTCACACACTAGAGTCCATAATCTCACACAAGGGAGGAAATCAGCCTAGCAATCAGGCTGACTACTCACATACGACCTAGAGAGCTAGAGAATGCTCTCATGGCACACTCCTAGTGGTCACATAACCCACAAACCCATGGAGAATCGCCATGTGTCCATGGCTAGCACACAAGGATCTCACCTCACCTAAAAAGTAAGGAAAGGTACCTTTATCCTAGTCACCA
Organism: Penium margaritaceum; assembly: GCA_023375785.1. NCBI lineage: Eukaryota > Viridiplantae > Streptophyta > Zygnematophyceae > Desmidiales > Peniaceae > Penium > Penium margaritaceum. Next base: position 68,421 of record SZWC01008771.1, read on the forward strand.
CACTCTGACAAGGCAATCCTAAGACCAAGGGCCTTTTTGGATATTTCTCCCATCAGGTCTTGACCCTGGACCTCTTGCCTTTTTCTTTTCTCAGGCTAAGGCATGGAGCCATCACCCATGCCCACCCAGACATCGACGGTCCATGACTCCCGAAACTTCAAAAATTCATATCTCACAATCCGACTGTTGGATCGGCCTCAAACTTGGACTGTAGACATTTTGGCACCTGATCTTTTTAATGGTGAAGTTGGATTGACAATCGGAGGAGGCATCTGGTACTTTCCTGGAACTTGCTCCTGTGGACCTAAAACTGAGCCGGATGGCTCCTTTTCTGCCGATGATGCTATTGTATCTGCTGCATCAGACATGGGAGAGAAGACTGGTTCTCCCATTGTCACTGTGGAGGAAGGTTCAAGAGAGACGGGGTCAAGTGAGGATATCTGCTTCCACTGCATTGTCACGTGCAATTTTGCTGCCTCTTCACAGACAATGTTGGTGCTGATGACGTTGCCCTCGTTGAAGACGACACCCCTGGAGATGATGACGTGGCCTGTATCCCTATCGTAGAGGCGATACGCCTTGCTTTCCACGTTGTAGCCTATCATCAGCATCTACGCGCTCTTTGCGTCCTACTTTTGTCGCTTCTCCCTTGGCACGTGCATGTTCGCCAAGCTGCCAAATATACAAAGATGACCCACGCTTGGCTTCTTCCTGAACCATGCCTCGTACGTCATCATTTGCTCCAGGGCCTTGGTTGGATTGCGATTCTTGATTGCACCGCAGTGCTCACTACTTCGGTCCAAAAATCGTAGGTCAGCCGAGCTGCATGCAGCAGGTAGTGCGCTGACTCAACGATGGTGCGTTTGACGCGTTCTACTACGCCGTTCTACTGTAGTGAGTATGGCGCAGTGCGTTGGGCCTTGATGCCTGCTGCTCCGAGGTAGTCCTAGAACTCCTTGTTCCAGGTACTCTCTACCGCGGTCGCTGTGCAGCGCCTTGAGATTCTTGCCCGTCTGGTTCTCCACCATGGCCTTGAACTCCTTGAACATGTCAAAGCACTGGTCCTTGGAGGAAAGGAAGTACACAGCAGTGTAACAGCTGAAATGAAGGTGAAAAAATACCTATAGCCTCCAAAGCTCTGGGTCTGCATCGGGCCACACAAGTTTGTGTGGACTATCTCAAGCACCTCCTTCGCGCTCTCTCTTGCTCTAGAGAATGCCTCGTGATGCTGCTTCCCCTCGAAATAGCCGATGCTCAAGTGCAACTCAAAGTTAGAGATGGTGGGTAAGTCACGCACCATCTGCCTCGTTTGAAGTTGCTGCAAGGCGCGCGTGCCGATGTGGCTGTAGCGCGCATGCCAGATTTTGCCATCTGTGGCCTGCACCACTGCGACAAGACTCTGTTCACGTGGGTTATTGGTCGCCCCCAACAGGCGGTACATGTCGCCTTCCTTCACCGACCTGGCCAACTCCTCTCCTGTTTCCTTGTCAAGGATATAGTCATAGTCGTCGTCACAGACGACTCGCAGTCCTGTGTTGGTGAGAGAGGACACTAACAAAAGATTGAACGAAGCATTAGGTACATAAAGCACGACATGGAACACTCCCACTTCAATGCCACGCGGGATCTCCAACCACATCTCCACAATCCTAATGCTCTCAGTATAGACCACCCGATCATCATCCAAAGCAGTCGGACGGGGGGGAATGGAAAGCAGCTGCATAAACCACTCCTTGTGGTGCATCAGACTCTTAGTACACCCGGAGTCCTTGTACCACGCCAGATCCACCTTTTCCTTTTGCAACATGTCAGATATCACCATGAAGAGGCAATCGCACAACTCCTTGGCGACGTTCATTTTGCCAAAATGGCGTACCTCGGTTTGGTTCTGCTACTGCTGCTACTACTGACGTTGTTGTGACTGCTGCTGCTGTTGTCGAGATTTCTGTTTTTCCTGCTGCTGCTGCTGCTGCTCCTTCCGGTCCCTCTTGAATTTGAAGCACTCTTTTTTGTAGTGCCCCTATTTCTGGCAATAGTGGCACTTGCCCTTCTTCTTGCCTCTCTGCTGCCCAGAGTGCTACTACTGCTGGTTGCGTGAGCCGATGGCCATGAAAGCTGCTTCACTACTGCTCCTACCGCCATTGTGCTTTACGCCATTGCCACGCAGCTCTACCTACACCAGGTGTGTCAGATGAAGTCCATGTCGAGAGTCAGCTGGCACTCTTACGTCTCTTGCACCGTGTCATAGCTCGTTGAGAGTCCCCTTAGCAAGAGGGGGACAAAGCGTGTTGGGAAAGGAGCCATCCGGCTCAGTTTCAGGTCCACAGGAGAAAGTTCCAGGAAAGTACCAGATGCGTGCTCTGATCGTCAATCCGACTTCACCATTGGAAAGATCAGGTGGGCAAATGTCTACGGTCCAAGTTTGAGGCCGATCCAACGGTCGGATTGGGAGATATGAATTTTCGTAGTTTCCGGGGTCATCGACCGCCGATATCCGTGTGACCATGGGCGATGGCTCCATGCCTTAGCCTGAGAAAAGAAAAAGGCAAGAGGTCCAGGGTCAAGACCTGATGGGAGAAATATCCAAAAAGGTCCTTGGTCTTAGGATTGCCTTGTCAGAGTGTGCTGACTAGGATAAAGTTACCTCTCCTTACTTTTTAGGTGAG
>SZWC01008771.1:88179-102240 GCA_023375785.1 Penium margaritaceum
TTATGCAGCAGCTGAGGACTTCGAGGTTCACCACATGGATGTCAAGACGGCATTCTTGAATGGTGACTTGGAGGAGGAGATCTACATGGAGCAGCCGGAGGGGTTCGTCATGAATGGCCAGGAGCACCTGGTTTGCAAGCTGCAGAAGTCGCTGTACGGCCTCAAGCAAGCGTCGCGTGCTTGGAACCAGAAGTTGGATGCGGCGTTGCAGTGCATGGGGTTTGACCGCAGCGAGTGTGACTACAGCGTGTATCGCTGGCAGCATGAGCATGAGATCCTCATCATTATTGTCTATGTGGATGACATGCTCCTCCTTTCCAACAGCATGTCTGCACTGTAGGAGTTAAAGGAAGCCATGCAGGAGCGCTTCCAGATGTCTGATCTCGGGGAGGCATCATACTTCCTCGGTATCCAGATCACGCGTGACCGCAAGACACGCTCTCTCTCGCTGCAGCAGAGCCGCTACATTAAGGATGTTTTGCAACGGTTTGGCATGGCAGAGGCAAAACCCATCGGCACGCCGCTGGAGACGCGGTAGTACCTCGTGAACTTTAATGGAGAAGCAAATGCAGCCGAGCGACAGAAGTACCAGAGCGCCGTCGGGAGTCTCATGTACCTGATGGTGGCAACCAGGCCGGACCTCGCACAGGCTGTGAGCGCTGTGAGCCAACACATGGCTAATCCCGGACCGGAGCACCAGAAGGCAGTGAAGCGGATCTTCCGCTACCTTGCTGGAACCATCAACATCGGCATCACGTACAACGGCAATGACAACAGCATCATCGGCTACACAGACGCCAATTGGGCTTCAAACCCTGAGGACCGCAAGTCCATCTCTGGACATGTGTTCCTCATGAATGGTGGAGCCATCAGCTCGTGCAGCAAGCGGCAGGTGGTCGTGGCCACCTCGAGTACAGAAGCTGAGTACGTATCTCTCAGCTTTGGAGCCAAGGAAGCAGTTTGGCTTCAACGTCTCATGGCAGAGATGAGTTGGAGTGCAGCAGTTCCAGTTCCTGTGCACGTCGACAACCAGAGCGCAATCGCACTCGCCAAGAATCCTGAGCACCATGCACGCACCAAGCACATTGACATCGCATATCATTTCATCAGGCACATGGTGCAGGAGGGTGCTATCAAGCTGGAGTTTACTCCAACCAGCAAGCAGGTTGCTGATTTCTGCACCAAGCCAGTGACACGTGAGAAGCAGCACTTCTGCATGAAGGCATGTGGACTCAGCCCACTCTGACTGCGGCAAAGTGGGAGATTGTTGGGAAAGGAGCCATCCGGCTCAGTTTCAGGTCCACAGGAGCAAGTTCCAGGAAAGTACCAGATTCCTGTTCGGATCGCCAATCGGACTTCACCATTGGAAAGATCAGGTGGCAAAATGTCTTCGGTCCAAGTTTGAGGCCGATCCAACGGTCGGATTGGGAGATATGAATTTTCGTAGTTTCCGGGGTCATCGACCGCCGATATCCGGGTGACCATGGGCGATGGCTCCATGCCTTAGCCTGAGAAAAGAAAAAGGCAAGAGGTCCAGGGTCAAGACCTGATGGGAGAAATATCCAAAAAGGTCCTTGGTCTTAGGATTGCCTTGTCAGAGTGTGCTGACTAGGATAAAGGTACCTCTCCTTACTTTTTAGGTGAGGTGAGATCCTTGTGTGCTAGCCATGGACACATGGCGATTCTCCATGGGTTTGTGGGTTATGTGACCACTAGGAGTGAGCCATGAGAGCATTTTCTAGCTCTCTAGGTCGTGTGTGAGTGGTCAGCCTGATTGCTAGGCTGATTTCCTCCCTTGTGTGAGATTATGGACTCTAGTGTGTGAGCCTTAGTCTCCATGGCTAAGTGGTGTGGCTTGTGAGAGGACTGACTTGCCCAAGCTCTAGCTCTATATGTACTCCATCATTTTGAGTGATTGAACAACCATTCTTCAGCACAAGTGATGCCCTTCCAATCACACATGCTCGCTGCTCCAAGGCTCCGTCTCTCCTCCAGTTCCAACATCTAGGACCTTTTTTAATATTTCTCCCATCAGGTCTTGACCCTGGATCTCTTGCCTTTTTCTTTTCTCATGCTAAGGCATGGATTCATCGCCCATGGTCACCCGCATATCGATGGTCGATGACCCCGAAAACTTTGAAAACTCATCTTCCAATCCGACTGTTGGATCGGCCTCAAACTTGGACCATAGACATTTTGGCACCTGCTCTTTCCAATGAAGAAGTCGGATTGGCGATCGAAGTAGGCATCTTGTAGTTTCTTGGAACTTGCTCTTGTGGACCTGAAACTGAGCAGGATGGCTTTTTTTTAACATGAACATGATGAATCCGAAGAGTTTGATGCTAAACAAGTTTAATAAAACCAAAGGAATTGATACTGGAGAAAGACACTACATGAGAGTATTGCTGGAGGAGAGGAGAGGAGAAGGAAACTACATATGCTAACAAAAGAACGAGCCTCTTTGATGTCAAGAGAGTGATGGCTTGTGCTCCTTGTTAGCCCAAGATTGACAGACAGGAAGATTGGTCGTGTCTGATATCCTCACATGGAGAGGAGATTTTATTGTACTGAGTGTAGTCGAGGAGAAGCAGAGACGTCTGCAAACGTTAGGAGATTGACGACTTGTTTCCAAGCTTTCTTTAAATCAACGGACAGTAAGACAGGTAGCAACCAATGTCACATCAAGAAATGGAAGTTTGTTGCCGACGAGAAGAAGAAGCAGCATGCAAAATTTCAACATAATGAGATGATACGAGGACACCGGAGCAGATTCTAGTGAATACGGTGGCTAGAAGGGGACAGACCAAAGAAGGCGATGCACAAGGAAAAATCAGGGACTTAAAAGTCATATGGTAATAAGATCTGTCAAGAGAAATATAGAAAAGGTCTTGTGGGACCTACTGAGAAGAGGCAAAAGAAGATCACAAAGTGACAAAGGCAAGAAAGTGGACATAACTGGAAGCTTTGATGAAGATAGTGGCAGAGCGTGACTCAAACCTCTGGCTATGAGCTTGACAGCGGGGTTAATACAAAATATTGTTACGCACGTGATCTCTGATGTATGACTTTGTTATAGTGATGGAATACCATCCAGCCTTGAGAAGCAAACGAGATGATGCTGTTGATGCGACCATGAAGGAAGCAAAAGGAGTACAGGCATACGGAAATGTAGGCAACTATGGGACACAACTTACCATGTGCAAGAAATGGGTACAAGGAGGATCAAGAGTTTAATCTTAGATTTTGCAATGGGATGGCAGGTAAGGGCAATGGAGGTGGTGGAAGTAGCAGCAGACAGTAGTAGACAAAGGGTTGACAATGGGGGCACAGATGATGGTGGCAAAGCGACAAATTAGTCACTGATCACCAGGTAATGGTGCTTGATACTCTGATATCATGTCAAAACAATGAAAGTGCTAGAGAGACTAATGGAAGTACCACAAAGAAACAAGGAGGGAAGCTGGGGATCGATGATATAGGCAAAGAGTTGCACATCACTACAAGGAGATAGGCAGAAAACCTGATAGAGAGTTAAGAAGTAGTAGACTATGGAGGTAGCAATATGCTGGGTGACATGATGTTGGACTAAATTGTGCAAGATTAGGTGAGTTATGCCATGAGGACATGTGAGGCAAGGGAGTGACTGTGATGGAACAACGAGGAGCTCATGCATGGATTGAGAATGGATGGTGATGGAAGGATAAGCAATGATTGAGCAGAGCAAAGACACAGCGGCAAAGTACGGACCAAAGGCAAACAGGATGAAAGGACTGCTCTCGGTTGAATTCAAGGGAATAAACATCCTGTCAACCTCCTTGATGCGACGGTCTAGAAAACGAGTTCCAACACAATGGTTCCCGCCAACCGCTCCTAGTATTGCAACCAAGAGATGATCTCACCCTCAAAGCCAAGGTTCCACACTGAGCAATTCATAGGAATCAATTCCTTCTACAGCATCCTTAGCACTTGGTCACTTTTGCATGAGGAGCGAACTCCTGGGGCTAAGACCAACCAATGCTTCTTTACTGTTTGCCTCTGGTAGACAACTCTGTGAAGAGTCTCAAAGGTAAGAACTGTACTCAATGACAAGCAACTGACAGCTTCTTACAGTCCTACAGCCAGCCTCTAGCCTAGGCACGCAGTGGCTCCTTAGATGAGCTACTCTGAGGACAATCTGGATTGCGTCATCCCCCCTGTCTACATGGCGCTCCCTGTGACCGCCAAATGATGCCAGCCACCAGGAAGGACCTCAGAATGTTCTGAGATGTCACTTAGAACCTTCCTGTCCCCCTTTTGGTAATAAAGAAAGTTAGTCACTATTTCATCTGGAGGAGAGAGGGAGCCTTGTAGCAGCAAGCATGTGTGATTGTAAGGGCATCACGTGTGCTGAAGAATGGTTGTTCAATCACTCAAAATGATGGAGTACATATAGAGCTAGAGCTTGGGAAAGTCAGCCCTCTCACAAGCCACACCACGTAGTCATGGAGGCTAAGACACACACTAGAGTCCATAATCTCACACAAGGGAGGAAATCAGCCTAGCAATCCGACTGACCACTCACACACGACCTAGAGAGCTAGAGAATACTCTCATGCCACACTCCTAGTGGTCACATAACCCACAATCCCATGGAGAATCGCCATGTGTCCATGACTAGCACATAAGGATCTCACCTCACCTCAAAAGCAAGGAAAGGTACCTTTATCCTAGTCAGCATACTCTAACAAGGCAATCCTAAGACCAAGGACCTTTTTGGATATTTCTCCCATCAGATCTTGAACCTGGACCTCTTGCCTTTTTCTTTTCTTAGGCTACGGTTTGGAGCCATCGCCCATGGTCACCCGGATATCGGAGGTCCATGACTCGGAAAACTTCAAAATTCATATCTCCTTATCTGACCGTTAGATCAACCTCAAACTTGGACTGTAAACATTTTGCCACCTGATCTTTCCAATGAAGAAGTCAGATAGAAGAGCAGAGTAGGCATCTGGTACTTTCCTGGAACTTGCTCCTGTGGACCTGAAACCTAGCCAGATGGCTCCTTTTCTGACAATCTCCCACTTTGCCGCAGTCAGAGGGGGCTGAGTCCCCATGCCTTCATGCAGACGTGCTGCTTCTCATGAGTCACTAGCTAAGTGCAGAAATCAGGGACCTGCTTGCTGGTTGGAGTAAACTCTAACTTGATATGTGATGTCAATGTGCTTGGTGCGTGCATGGTGCTCAGGATTCTTGGCGAGTGCGATTGCGCTCTGGTTGTCGACGCGCACAGGAACTGGAACTGCTGTACTCCTACTTATTTCTGCCATGAGACGCTGAAGCCAAACTGCTTCCTTGGCTCCAAAGCTGACAGAGACGTACTCAGCTTCCGTGCTTGAGGTGGCCACGACCACCCAACGCTAACTGCACCAGCTGATGGCCCCACAATTCATGAGGAACACATGTCCAGAGATGGACTTATGGTCCTCAGGGTTTGAAGTCCAATCTGGGTCTGTGTAGCCAATAATGCTGTTATCGTTGCCTTTGAAGATGATGCCGATCTTGATGATTCCAGCAAGGTAGCGGAAGATCCGCTTCAGTGCCTTGTGGTGCTCAGGTCCGAGGTTTGTCATGTGCTGGGTCACAGCGTTAACAGCATATGCAACGTCCGGCCTGGTTACCACCATCCGGTACATGAGATTGCCGACACCGCTCTTGTTCTTCTGCCCCTCAGTTGCATCTGTTTCTCCACTGAAGCTCACGAGGTACTACAGCGTCTCCAGCGGCGTGCCGATGGGTTTGGCCTCTGTCATGCCGAACCGCTGCAGGACGTCCTTCATGTAGCGACTCTGGTGTGGCGAGAGAGAGCGTGATTTGTGGTCACACGTGATCTGGATGCCGAGGAAGTATGACGCCTCCCCGAGATCAGACATCTGGGAGCGCTAGTGCATGGCCTCCTTGAACTCCTGCAGTTTAGACATGCTGTTGGAAAGGAGGAGCATGTCATCCACATAGACAATGATAATGAGGATCTCATGCTCATGCTGCCAGCAATAGACGCTGTAGTCACACTCGCTGCACTCAAACCCCATGCACTGCAACACTGCATCCAAGTTCTGGTTCCAAGCACATGACGCTTGCTTGAGGCTGTACAACAACTTCTGCAGCTTGCAAACCAGGTGCTCTTGGCCATCCATGACGAACCCCTCCGGCAACTCCATGTAGATCTCCTCCTCCAAGTCACCATTCAAGAATTCCCTCTTCACATCCATGTGGTGAACCTCTAAGTCCTCGGGTGCTGCATAAGAAAGGAGCGTGCGCACAGAGGCAGACTTTGCAAGAGGGGTAAACGTTTTTGTGTAGTCGATGCCCTCCTACTGCGGGTAGCCCTTGGCGTCCAAGCTAGAGCTTGGGCAAGTCAGCCCTCTCACAAGCCACAACACTTAGCCATGGAGGCTAAGGCTCACACACTAGAGTCCATAATCTGTGACAAGGGAGGAAATGAGCCTAGCAATCAGGCTGAATACTTACACACGACCTAGAGAGCTAGAGAATGCTCTCATGGCACAGTCCTAGTTGTCACATAACCCACAAACCCATGGAGAATCGCCATGTGTCCATGGCTAGCACACAAGGATCTCACCTCACCTAAAAAGTAAGGAGAGGTACCTTTATCCTAGTCAGCACACTCTGACAAGGCAATCCTAAGACCAAGGGCCTTTTTGGATATTTCTCCCATCAGGTCTTGACCCTGGACCTCTTGCCTTTTTCTTTTCTCAGGCTAAGGCATTGAGCCATCACCCATGCCCACCCAGACTTCGACAGTCCATGANCACACGACCTAGAGAGCTAGAGAATGCTCTCATGGCACACTCCTAGTGGTCACATAACCCACAAACCCATGGAGAATCGCCATGTGTCCATGGCTAGCACACAAGGATCTCACCTCACCTAAAAAGTAAGGAGAGGTACCTTTATCCTAGTCAGCACACTCTGACAAGGCAATCCTAAGACCAAGGGCCTTTTTGGATATTTCTCCCATCAGGTCTTGACCCTGGACCTCTTGCCTTTTTCTTTTCTCAGGCTAAGGCATTGAGCCATCACCCATGCCCACCCAGACTTCGACAGTCCATGACCCCCAAAATTTCAAAAATTCATATCTCCCAATCCGACTGTTGGATCGGCCTCAAACTTGCACTGAAGACATTTTGGCACCTTATCTTTCAAATGGTGAAGTCGGATTGACGGTCAAAGCAAGCATCTGGTACTTTCCTTGAACTTGCTCCTGTGGACTTGAAACTGACCCGGATGGCTCCTTTTCCAACAATCTCCCACTTTGCCGTAGGCAGAGTGGGCTGAGTCCACATGCGTTCATGCAGAACTGCTGCTTCTCACGGGTCACTGTTTTGGTGCAGAAATCAGCGACCTGCTTGCTTGTTGGAGTAAACTCCAGCTTGATAGCACCCTCCTGCACCATGTGCCTCATGAAGTGATATGCAATGTCAATGTGCTTGGTACGTGCATGGTGCTCGGGATTCTTGGCGAGTGCGTTTCCGCTCTGGTTGTCGACGCGCATAGAAACTGGAAGTGCTTCACTCCCACTCATCTCTGCCATGAGACGCTGAAGCCAAACTGCTTCCTTGGCTCCAAAGCTGAGAGAGACGTACTCAGCTTCCGTACTTGAGGTTGCCACAACCACTTGGCGCTTGCTGCACCAGCTGATGGCTCCACCATTCATGAGGAATACATGTCCAGAGATGGACTTATGGTCCTCAGGGTTTGAACCCCAATCTGCGTCTGTGTAGCCTATCATGCTGTTGTTGTTGCCGTTGTAGGTGATGCCGATGTTGATGGTTCCAGAAAGGTAGCGGAAGATCTGCTTCACTGCCTTCTGGTACTCAGGTCCGGGGTTTGCCATGTGCTGGCTCACAGCGCTAACAGCTTGTGCGAGGTCCGGCGTGGTTGCCACCATCAGGTACATGAGGCTACCGACGGCACTCTAGTACTTCTGCCGCTCAGCTGCATTTACTTCTCCATTAAAGCTTACAAGGTACTGCCGCGTCTCTAGCCGATGGGTTTTGCGTGTGCATGTCAAACCGCTGCAAGACGTCCTTGATGTAGCGACTCTGTTGTAGCAAGAGAGAGCATGACTTGCGATCACGCATGATCTGGATGCTGAGGAAGTATCACGCCTCACCGAGATCAGACATGTGGTAGTGCTCCTACATGGCATCCTTGAACTCCTACAGTGCAGACATGCTGTTGGAAAGGAGGAGCATGTCATCCACATAGACAATGATCATGAGGATCTCATGCTCATGCTACCAGCGATACTCGCTATAGTCACACTCGCTACGCTCAAACCCCATGCACTGCAACGCTGCATCCAAGTTCTGGTTGCAAGTACGCGACGCTTGCTTGAGGCCGTACAGCGACTTCTGCAGCTTGCAAACCAGGTGCTCCTGGCCATCCATGATGAACCCATCCGGCTGCTCCATGTAGATCTCCTCCTCCAAGTCACCATTCAAGAAGGCCGTCTTAACATCCATGTGGTCAACCTCGAAGTCCTCAGTTGCTGCATAAAAGAGGAGCGTGGACACAGAGGTAAACTTTGCAACAGGGGCAAAAGTTTCTGTGTAGTCGATGCCCTCTTGCTGCGAGTAGCCCTTGGCGACCAGCCTTGCCTTGTACTTTTCCAGGTTACCATCTGCTCCCTGCTTCTTCTTCAACACCCACTTGCACTTGATCACCTTACGTCCAGGTGGACGCTCAGTCAGCTCCCATGTGCCCTTGTCCAGCTGCGACTGTATCTCTTTCTGTACGGCTTGCACCCAATCTGTTGCATCCGGTGTAGCCATGGCCTCCTTGTATGACGTTGGTTCATCCGCATCTGCCACAACTGCAACGTTAATCTATTCTGATTCTACAGCATCCAGAAATGGCCGTGCTCACCAGGCTTGTAACGCACCCTAAGAGGGTACCTGCGACCTGGTGCTGGAGCGTTAGCATGCGGCTGGCGCGGTGCTGCTGGCACAACTGCTGCTGCTGGTAGTGCTCCATCTCCCTCCTCTGTTTCTGCTGATGAGGGTATTATATCTTCTACATCAGACATGGGAGAGTAGAGTGATTCTCCCACTATCACAGTAGAGGAAGGATCGGGAGAGACTGGGACAGGAAGGATTTCTTCTCCTACTGTCTCGTCAGCTGCTGGTTCTACTGCCTCTTCACATACAATGTTGGTGCCGATGACGTTGCTCTCGTTGAAGACGACATCCCAGGAGATGATGACGTGGCCTGTATCCCTCTCGTTAAGGCGATAGGCCTTGCTCGCCATGTCGTAGCCAATCATTAGCATCTGCGCACTCTTTGCGTCCCATTTCTGTTGTTGGAACTGGAGGAGAGAGGGAGCCTTGGAGCAGCGAGCATGTGTGATTCGAAGGGCATCACTTGTGCTGAAGAATGGTTGTTCAATCACTCAAAATGATGGAGTACATATAGAGCTAGAGCTTGGGCAAGTCAGCCCTCTCACAAGCCACACCACTTAGCCATGGAGGCTAAGGCTCACACACTAGAGTCCATAATCTCACACAAGGGAGGAAATCAGCCTAGCAATCAGGCTGACCACTCACACACGACCTAGAGAGCTAGAAAATGCTCTCATGGCACACTCCTAGTGGTCACATAACCCACAAACCCATGAAAAATCGCCATGTGTCCATGACTAGCACACAAGGATCTCACCTCACCTAAAAAGTAAGGAGAGGTACCTTTATCCTAGTCAGCACACTCTGACAAGGCAATCCTAAGACCAAGGACCTTTTTGGATATTTCTCCCATCAGGTCTTGACCCTGGACCTCTTGCCTTTTTCTTTTCTCAGGCTAAGGCATGGAGCCATCGCCAATGGTCACCCGGATATCGGCAGTCGATGACCCCGGAAATCACGAAAATTCATATCTCCCAATCCGACCGTTGGATCGCCCTCAAACTTGGACCGTAGACATTTTGCTACCTCATCTTTCCAATGGTGAAGTCGGATTGACAATCGAAGCAGGCATCTGGTACTTTCCTGGAACTTGCTCCTGTGGACCTGAAACTGAGCCGGATGGCTCCTTTCCCAACAATCTCCCACTTTGCCGCAGTCAGAGTGGGCTGAGTCCACATGCCTTCATGCAGAACTGCTGCTTCTCACGGGTCACTGGCTTGGTGCAGAAATCAGCGACCTGCTTGCTGGTTGGAGTAAACTCCAGCTTGATAGTACCCTCCTGCACCATGTGCCTGATGAAATGATATGCAATGTCAATGTGCTTGGTACGTGCATGGTGCTCAGGATTCTTGGCGAGTGCGATTGCGCTCTGGTTGTCGACGCGCACAGGAACTGGAACTGCTGCACTCCCACTCATCTCTGCCATGAGACGTTGGAGCCAAACTGCTTCCTTGGCTCCAAAACTGAGAGATACGTACTCAGCTTCTGTACTCGAGGTGGCCACGACCACCTGCCGCTTGCTGCACCAGCTGATGGCTCCACCATTCATGAGGAACACATGTCCAGAGATGGACTTGCGGTCCTCAAGGTTTGAAGCCCAATCTGCATCTGTGTAGCCGATGATGCTGTTGTCATTGCCGTTGTAGGTGATGCCGATGTTGATGGTCCCAGCAAGGTAGCGGAAGATCCGCTTCACTGCCTTCTGGTGCTCCGGTCCCGGATTAGCCATGTACTGGCTCACAGCGCTCACAGCCTGTGCGAAGTCCGGCCTGGTTGCCACCATCAGGTACATGAGACTGCCGACAGCGCTATGGTACTTCTGCCGCTCAGCTGCATTTGCTTCTCCATTGAAGCTCATGAGGTACTGCCGTGTCTCCAGCGGCGTGCCGATGGATTTTGCCTCTGCCATGCCAAACCGCTGTAAAACATCCTTAATGTAGTGGCTCTGCTGCATCTGGAAGCGCTCCTACATGGCTTCCTTGAACTCCTGCAGTGCAGACATGCTGTTGGAAAGGAGGAGCATGTCATCCACATAGACAATGATGATAAGGATCTCATGCTCATGCTGCCAGCGATACACGCTGTAGTCACACTCGCTGCGCTCAAACCCCATGCACTGCAACGCCGCATCCAACTTCTGGTTCCAAGCACGCGACGCTTGCTTGAGGCCGTACAGCGACTTCTGCAGCTTGCAGACCAAGTGCTCCTGGCCATTCATGACTAACCCCTCCGGCTGCTCCATGTAGATATCCTCCTCCAAGTCACCATTCAAGAATGCCGTCTTGACATCCATGTGGTGAACCTCGAAGTCCTCAGCTGCTGCATAAGAGAGGAGCGTGCGCACAGAGGCAAACTTTGCAACAAGAGCAAACGTTTTTGTGTAGTCGATGCCCTCTTCCTGCGAGTAGCCCTTGGTGACTAGCCTCGCCTTGTACTTTTCCAGGTTACCATCTGCTCCCCGCTTCTTCTTGAACACCCACTTGTACTTGATCACCTTACGTCCAGGTGGACGCTCAGTCAGCTCCCACGTGCCATTGTCCAGCTGCGACTATATCTCCTGCTGCACGGCTTGTGCCCAATCTGCTGCATCCGGTGCAGCCATGGCCTCCTTGTATGACGTTGGCTCATCTGAATCTGCTGCAACTGCAACGTTCATCTGTTCTGGTTTCTGCAGCATCCAGAAATGGCCGCGCTCACCAGGCTTGTAACGCACCCTGAGAGGGTACCTCCGACCTGGAGCTGGAGCGTTAGCAGGCGGCTGACGCGGTGCGGCTGGCACAACTGCTTCTGCTGGTGGTGCTACATCTCCCTCCTCTGCTTCTGCCGATGAAGCTGCTGTATCTGCTGCATCAGACATGGGAAACTAGAGTGATTCTCCCACTGTCACAGTAGAGGAAGATTTGGGAGAAACTGGGTCAGGACGAATTTCTGCTCCCACTGTCTCGTCAGCTGCTGATTCTGCTGCCTCTTCACACACAATGTTGGTGCCGATGACGTTGCTCTCATTGAAGACGACATCCCTAGAGATGATGACGTGGCCTGTATCCCTCTCGTACAGGCGGTACGCCTTGCTTGCCACGTCGTAGCCAATCATCAGCATCTGCACGCTCTTCACGTCCCACTTTTGCCGCTTCTCCTTTGGCACGTGCATGTGCGCCAAGCTGCCAAACGCGCGAAGATGACCCACGCTTGGCTTCTTGCCAAACCACGCCTCGTACGGCATCATCTGCTCCAGGGCCTTGGTTGGACTGCGGTTCTTGATGTAGACCGCAGTGCTCACGGCTTCAGCCCAGAAGTCGTAGGTCAGCCGGGCCGCGTGCAGCATGGAGCGCGTCGACTCTACAATGGTACGGTTCGCGCGTTCTGCTACCCCGTTCTGCTGCGGCGAGTACGGCGCGGTACGCTGCGCCTTGATGCCAGCCGCTGCGAGGTAGTCCTGGAACTCCTTGCTTAGGTATTCTCCACCGCGATCGCTGTGCAGCGCCTTGATCTTCTTGCCAGTCTGGTTCTCCACCATGGCCTTGAACTCCTTGAACCTGTCAAAGCACTGGTCCTTGGAGGAAAGTGTTGGAAAGGGAGCCATCCGGCTCAATTTCAGGTTCACAGGAGCAAGTTCAAGGAAAGTGCCAGATGCCTGCTCTGATCGCCAATCCGACTTCACCATTGGAAAGATCATGTGGCAAAATATCTAAGGTCCAAGTTTGAGGCCGATCCAACGGTCGGATTGGGAGATATGATTTTTCGAGGTTTCGGGGGTCATGGACCGTCGATGTCTGGGTGGGCATGGGTGAAGGCTCCATGCCTTAGCCTGAGAAAAGAAAAAGGCAAGAGGTCCAGGGTCAAGACCTGATGGGAGAAATATCCAAAAAGGTCCTTGGTCTAGGATTGCCTTGTCAGAGTGTGCTGACTAGGATAAAGGTACCTCTCTTTACTTTTTAGGTGAGGTGAGATCCTTGTGTGCTAGCCATGGACACATGGCGATTCTCCATGGGTTTGTGAGTTATGTGACCACTAGGAGTGTGCCATGAGAGCATTCTCTAGCTCTCTAGGTCGTGTGTGAGTGGTCAGCCTGATTGCTAGGCTGATTTCCTCCCTTGTGTGAGATTATGGATTCTAGTGTGTGAGCCTTAGCCTCCATGGCTAAGTGGTGTGGCTTGTGAGAGGGCTGACTTGCCCAAGCTCTAGCTCTATATGTACTCCATCATTTTGAGTGATTGAACAACCATTCTTCAGCACAAGTGATGCCCTTCCAATCACACATGCTCGCTGCTCCGAGGCTCCCTCTCTCCTCCAGATCCAACATTTGGTATCAGAGCCAAGTTCTGCCACTTTTAGCCAGCACAGGCCGTCACTTTGAGAGTGACGGTTTGGGGTCAAACCTTCACCAAATTTGACAATCCACCACTGGATCTTCAAGTTTAAAAGACGAGCTTTCCAACGAGCCCACGATTGCGAAGATCCAACGGTTGGATTGAGAGTTATGCTTACAACGAGGTCGGCCAGGGCTACACTATTCTCTATGAGTAAGACTGTCTCCTTGTGATGACCATAACTCTCTCGTTTCTTTGTCAAATTTAAAAAGTGGCACATGCGAATTGTAGTATTTTTCCTAAGCTTTCTATTGGTGCAAACATATTTGCATTCCATCGATTCGTTTGGGAGAAACGCCGTTTACAAGCTGGCTGGCCTGAGTTGGAGTAGGAGCAGAAGCATACCCTGTTTTCAAGAGGGCATATCTTTTGAAATCCCCTGTTGATGACCCTGTTTTATGGGTCGATCTGAAAGGTTTTGAGCTGAATTTTCCAGTGGTGGGCTCAGTTTTTTAAAATTCCCAGTCTGCTGGCATCTACAGTCCATTTTCTGTCAGACAGATTTCTGGCAGAAGCAGCAGCAGAAGCAGGGGTAGCGCCGCCATCCAAGGGCAGCGCTGAGCATCACCAAGGCTCAAAATGGCAGCAGCTGGCGTTGTGACAGCAGCCCAGCCTTTGGAGAGGCTGGAGGGACGCGCCAACTTCACGTTTTGGAAGATCCGTACCCGCCTCCTTTTGGAGGAGAGGGGCTTGTGGGAGGTGGTGAGCGGCGACGAGCCGGCTCCAGTTCC
>SZWC01008772.1:43678-99780 GCA_023375785.1 Penium margaritaceum
ACCCCTCCCCCCCCAAAACCGTCCCAAAACCCTGAAATTTCAGTTCGTCTCTTCATCAGCTTCTATCCTGAGCTTTCCCCTCGTCCTTGGGCAAATGCCGATTGAGATCTAAACCAGACGCTGGATTAGGAAATCCGCCCCATTCCTTTCTGTATGGCCTCTGAGCTGACTCTGCTCCTCCCTGCTGCATGCATAGCAACCGTTCTCTTCACTCACAAACCCGTTCCCTCCTCGCCTCTGCAGATCCGTGCGTTTGAGGAGCACTGCGGCAACCTCACGCAGTACAGCATGCAGTACACGCCTCTCTTCGCCAACGTCTGCAACCATCCGCACCTCACACTCTCCCGCCATGGCTCTCCAGTGGACGCCGTCAGCTGGGCAGCTGCTGTTGCATGCGAGCGACCGGCATTGCGAGCAGGGGAGTCAACTGCAGATTCCTAGAGGTTGGAGCGGCAAGCACGCAGGGATCGACAGCTGCGAGCAGGACCGAGCAGTAAGCACGGTGTAGAGGGTGCAATAGTAGTAGACAGGCATCTTTGATCCCGAGTGTACAGTAATGTCGGTCCTCGTGGCTAGCACTTTTAGGGAGTCGGCGTCCAGGGGCCTTTTTTTCCTGCAGATCAGGAGCAGGGGGTCTGTGCTGGGCAGCTAGTTCTATGTTAGTCAACAATGGTCCTTTGTACAGCAGCATCAATGTCATGCAAGAATGGGCAGTCTCTTACACATCCAGCGCATGGCTTCATGAAAGAAGGTGAAACCTGGAAAAAAAGGAGTTGTCCAGGGTTTCTGTGCTGTCAATTTGTCTGCAAACTAGTAGCCACATTCAGTTGTAACATGAGCATTGAGGCCCCACTACTGCCGGACAGGGCTGATGCCGGTATTACCGGTACCCGGGTATTGCAGCCAGTATTTATCTTCACGGTACCGGTACGGTATCGGTACTGACCTGGACGGGTACCCCTCTTCTGTACCGCGGTATCATACCGCGGTACAGTAACGCGGTAGTGAGAAAGTGAAAGGAAGAAACCTTGACAAGTAACGGTAATGTGCTACCGTGGTAGTGCGGATGAGTGTGCATTCGGATGCTTGCAGTGGACAGGAAATCTACGTGTGAATGTACGCGCGAAGCGAGCTGTGATGTACGACTTCGCCCTCTACATTCAAAATTTCAAAATTAAAAAAAGCGAAGTCATAGGGACAGACCAAGGACATGGACGTTTGAACAAAACTAGACACTGAGAAAATACTAGGGCTTTTGGACAAACAGGTCCAAAATTCCAAGGCTGAGAAGTACAGTAAAATTTACATGTCCTTTCACTGATCTCTCAAAGATAAGCGAACATAAGAGACACTAAGTTTTTCGACTAGAGTCTTCATAACTTCACCCTCCTCCCCTTCCCTCATTTCGTGTCCCTTGACTTTTACTCCACCTAAACATCTCCATATCTCAAGTGAATATCATGTAAAGGTGTATCCTTTCTTTGTGAGTATATAAACTTGGGTTCCAAGTTCATGACATCTATAACTGATCTCATTTTTTCAAGCTTAGAATTCATTTTTGGTGTTAGAAAAGTATTAGGGCATTCAGTTTCGTGGTACACATTTTAGTAATGTGGTACAATGTGTGTTATATACGTTGGTATACCGTGTACCGCGGTACTTGTGTAATACCGCGGTATTTTACCAATACCGTCGAAAACGCGGTGCCAGTACCGGTATCGGTAATGAGCTGCTGCAAACCTATGATACCGCTGTTGTGATTTGTGACGTTCTTGTACAGTCTACTGTGACCACTCGGCAGCTGGAAAACCTAGGCAGCAGGTTGGGGCAGCAGCGTTGTTGATGTAGCGTGCGGGCTTCCACGCTCGTTGCTTAAGTCAGCTGACCCCTCAGTCTGCTGCTCTAGAGTCTAAGTCTGGAAGCTCTGGGTTTGTTACTCAGAAACGTGCGCGCCAGAGTTAGCGCTAGAAAGCAGTTGAAAACTGAAAGCAACTGGTTAGGAATGAAGAATGAGCAACAATGGGAGACCCCTCCAAGTTCTAGCTACCCCCCACTACTGTAGAACTTGTTACTCAGCTAACCAGCCAATGAGAGAATAGTGCTAGACTTGTTTTCTGGCAGGCAGAGTTTTCTCGGTCAGCCCTACCAGACGCCAGATAGCCCAAGACCCGGGCGTCGTCCGTTTTGCCTGAAAACAGGACCATACCATTGTTGGTTTGTGTGGCTTCCATCCGTCACGACCGACACCGCTAGTTTAGTTTATAGATATACCCACTCGGGGTATATGGTAGAGGAGGGCGTGACGACACGACGGGCCTCCGGACTGCACCGAGACTTCTCCATCACCTACAACAGCGCCCGCGAGACGCGGTCGATGCGTTCTGGTAGCCCTGTGGGCTTGTCGGGAGCTAGGAGAGTTTTCTCGGTGGGTTGAGACCCGCGCACCCGGTGGACTATACCGGTGCGACGAGGAGACCCGGTGGCTGTACTAGCTCTTCCGATGTTCGGAAAGCTGTGTGTGATGTATGGACGTTGATTCTGAGATTTTCTGGCACTGCTCTTATTTTCTCGGTGGTCGAGACCCGGGCACTCCGAGAGCTATTCCGGTGCCTCGAGGTGAACATCGTTATGGTTATCGTGGTGTACACAGTGTGTTCTCCCCGCTGACTCGTTTGGGCTCAGCGGGGGTGAAGGGGCCCGGTGCGGCTAGCTGCCGGCGCCCCTTTTTAAGCCCGCTAGGGGCTCATTTGTGCTTTCTCCTTGTTCTTTATATTGAGCGTTCCGGACTTAGCCAAATTCTTGCCGTCTTGCATCGCACTCACACACAGAGCTCATGCTCGTTTCTGCATGGGCCTACATGCCCTAAAACATTTCCAATTTGGTATCAGAGCACAGGGGGGCGTGTGAGCAGCAGAAGCAGCAGCAGTGGGCGGAACGCAAAGAGAACGCGCCACGTGGCGCCACGCCGGCTTTAGCGTGAGGGAGCGCGAAACGACTGCAAAGCAACAGCAGCAGCAACCACTGCAGTAGCGGCGGCAGCAGCAGTAGCGTGTAGCAGCGTCGGCAGCAGCAGCAATAGAGTGCAACAGCAGCAGCAGCATCGTGCAGCAGCAGCAGCAGCGGCAAAAGCAGCTGTAGCAGCGCATCCTTGCAGCAGCAACGTTAGCAGCACCAACATATAGCACCAACAGTTGCAGCAGCTACTGCAGTAGCGGCGGCAGCAGTAGCAGCGTGCAGCAGCGATTGCAATAGCAACAACGTGCAACAACAGCAGTCGCGGCGGTCGCAACAAGCAGCAGCAGGAGCTGCTGCGTAGAGCAGCAGCAGCAGCAGCAGCATACAGCAGCAGCAGCAGCAGAAGCAGCTACTGTAGCAGTAGCGGCAGTAGAAGCAGCGTGCAGCAGCAGCAGCCGCGGCGACAGCAGCAAGCAGCAGCAGCAACAGTTGCTACGTAGAGCAGCAGTAGTAGGAGAAGCAGCTGCAGTAGCAGAAGCAAGAGAAGCAACAGGAGCAGCAGAAGCAGCAACAGCAGCAGCAACCGCAGCAGCTGCACCTACCGCTGCAACTGCTGCTGCCGCTGCGAGGAGGGCCTCCTCTGAGGGGGGGCCTTTTGAGGGGGCCTGTCGGCCCCGTTCGCCCCCCCCCTCCTTTCTTCCCCTTCTCAACGGGGCCCTCGGAGGGCCCCGCCGAGCCCCTCCGAGGGGCCCTTCGGAGGGGGCCCGTCTGCCCCGTGGGTCCCCTCGGCCCGTCGACCCCGTGGGCCCCCTCGGCCCCGTCAGCCCCGTCGGCCTACCGACGGAGGGGCCGGGTGAGAGGGGCGGACAGGACCTCCCCCCCTTTCGCTCCCTCCTCACCCCCCACACCCACTCGCTCACTCGCTCGCTCAGCGAGCGAGCGTGCAAGCGTGCACGGGAGGGAGGGCCGGACAAGCCGGACACCCCCCCCCTCTTCTCCTTATTTTCTCCGTTTTCCCACCTTATGGGCAATCGAGAAAAGAGGGAGGGGGGCGAGTAACAAAAAATACGAAAAAGGGTACGCCTGAAAGCGAGTGAAAAAAAAAGGGCGAGGGCCTAAGGCGAGTAGAAGGGAGACCTAGAAAAGAAAGAGGGGTGGAGGATGAGGGCAAAAAAAAAAAAGAGGGGGGTGGTCGTGGGCAAGGAAAAAAAACAGTAAAAGAAAAAGGATGATCTTTCAACTACTACCGCCGTAGCAGCAACAGATCTCAAAGCCGCAATAGTTGCATCCGGCGGTGGAGTGTCGACGACTAGATAGTGCGGCGGCTGCGCGACACCTTGCACTTTCGCCTTCTCAGCCGACAGCGGACGGTCGTCGGCGACGATCTCCGCTTCTAGACGCGTCCTGGACTGGCGTCTTCCTCGGGCCCGTGGATTGGTGCGCGCACTTCACCCCGTAGGATCGACGGCGGATTCGAGTCTTACCAGCTCCGAGGGCCAGGTCGTCTACCGCTTGGAGCAGCAGCCACACCTGTAGCCGCCACCCCTTCTCGTCTTGGAGCAATCTTCGGTCCATTAGTGGCAGCAGCATTAGTGGCCGCAGTTAGTCGGACTGTAGTCTCGAGGCGTGCTGTGGTAGTGCAGCTCTTCCCATCTGGTCAAGTTCGCTGACCTGGACGTCGTGACCTCCAGGAGTGACAGTACCTACTGGCCTCATTCTCTCCTGTGGTTTGGTGTTTACCACCGGGAGTAGGTGCCCTCGGTACCTATCCATCGTCCAGCGCACGAGATGAGTGCGCGGACATCTGAGTAGGCGCCCTACGCATTTGCCTGCTACTACTGTGGTGATGGACGTCATGGTTGGCGTCGCTGTTGGACGCGCCCTCCCGGCTGGCATCCACCTTGGCTACAGCCTCGTCCGAGCCTGCGTCCTCCACATCATACGGATCTGCTGGCGTTGGTAGATCCCATAGCTGGACCTCTGGGGAGCATATTCGCTGAGATCCACGGCCTCAGGCAGACAGTGCAGCGGCTTTGTGACCTCGTCGTTACTGAGCGTGCTTCTACTACTCGTTTGTCGACGGCCTCTTCCATTACATCTGCTCCATCCTCTCCTCCTTCCTCATCCGATGGTTTACCTTCAGCTCCATCTGCCAGCGAGTCCCAGGCTGCCACCATCCTTTTGATCCTCCACTCTGCTGCGACCACGACGCCATCTCGCGATGCCATGTCTTCATGCAGTCGTTCCAGTCGAGTGACTCCGCGACGTCGGCGTCAGCGGTCTGCACGACGTGCTTGTGCCGGTTTTGATACATCCTCCACCTCCTCGGCCTCCGTTGCTGTACCTGTCGAGGGGGAGTGTGGTCACCGCGCATTGCTTGATGTGACCGTAGCGACAGGATCCGCACTCGCGCCTGGCCGTATTGCCCGAGCAGCAGCTCAGGCAGACTCTGATGATGCAGTGACAACACATGGCGTGGAGTCTGACCCTGACATGGCCTTCATGGTGGAGAGTTGCTTTTCATCGCCCAGGTTGGATCCAGATCTTCCACAGCAGCAGGCGACATCAGGAGGAGCGCAGGCACGGCGTACTTGGGTGGTGCCACTCGCGGCTCCGACCGGTGGAGGCCCAGCGGCGGCACAGGAGTCCCGTATGGATCGGGATGCGTCTACAAGACTTTTGAGAGAGTGTGTGCAGCAGTCTCACAACAGTCCGGTGGAGGCTGTAGGGCTTGAGACCTGTATGTCATCGAGTTCGACATCTACACTAGGGCATGAGCCGGACATTCTACAGCAGCAGGTTGCATCAGGAGGAGTGCAGGTCCCGCGTGCCTTGGCAGTGCCACTTGCGACTCCGACCGGTAGCGGCTTAGAGGTGGCACAGGAGTCCCGCGCGGATCGTGATGCCCCACATGGATCTTCGGGGGCGTTGACGCACGAGATTCACACCAGTGTGACAGCAGTCGCAGTGCATGAGCAGAGTCGGCCGGTTGGTCTTTTGGAGGTTGAGGCATTCTTGAGAGCAGCAGTTCTGAGAGGTGTGATTGGGACACATGCTGCAGCAGACTCAGCATGTTTCACCGTGTCATCTGCGCTACCTGAGCACGAGCTTCAGCGTCAGGAGTCACCCATGTTCCCTGAGTCTACATCCCGTGCACAGGACAGAGCACCGACACACATGACGGAGTCAGATGGTGGTCTACACTCCATTATTGAGCAGGTGGCAACGACCAGCCTTCCCGGGGAGACAGTGCATGAGCGCCAGCTGCGCTTGTTGGTTGCCTTGACGGACATTTTCGAGCCGGAGCCCTACACACCTGTGTTCACTACGTCAGCAGTTGAGGACAATGGTGCAGATCCCTACACGCAGATGGAGTCACCTCGCCAGCAGGAGCTGAGTTCTGCCCCCTCCGTTTCACTTGTTGGTGACCCTACCGATCACATCGACGCCGAGAGTGGCAGTACCTGCACGGACAACATTTCTACATGCTCTACGGACTCTGACGACTCCTCCTTCTCCTTCTCTCTCAGCATGCGACCGCTCATTCCTCGCATGACAGACACGAGCTGTGATGTGGATGCGACACCTGCAGCTGCATCCGATGTTCCAGCGTCTCAACACATAACGAGCTTGGTTGACCCCCAGGAGGATGAAGCAGCACCAGTTCCATCGTCTTCACCAGCAGAAATGCAGATGGCGCTGTACTCACGAGTTGTACAGTCTGCATGTGCAGCATCTAGTGAGGTAGAGTTTATTCTATACCAGGTCGATATAGGCCACCTCGACATGTCAGAGGCAGATTATGCTGATCTGCAGGAGCGTGTAGTCATGCTACAATGGGAGATGATGGCAGCGCGTGAGCGATTATCAGAGGAGGGTAGCATCATTGCTACCGACAGGAGCCTTCCGCCAGCAGCATCTGGCACACCTATACCCGGAGAGGATCTTGTACGAGCTCCCATTATGACGTCCGTTGGAGACACTGTCATAGGAGAGGTGAGCGTGTCTTTGGCTTCCGCCATCCTGGCTCCTGTCGACCCCATCATCGCTCCTCCTTCTTCTTCTGCTGCCGTCACGCACCTTCATCCACCCGACTCACCTGCCCCATCTTCATCTTCATCCACGAGTGGTGATCCGGATCGTCGCTCCAGCTCTCCTCTTTTGGCAGTACACCCTTGTGTCTCAGGGTGTGCTATCACGTATCGGAGGCCAGCTCCGCCACTTCATCCACGCATGCGTGCTGCTCACCCATTCCCGTTCCTCCGGCATACACAGATGCATTGCGACAGTGCGGAGGCAGGAGAGACTGTGAGTTGGGACCCTTGGCAGTCACGCGAGGACTGGTATATCCCAGGTGATGCAGATTCACGTGAGGAGTCGTAGCCGGAGACACCACTTCGTCTTTGAGGGAGGGAGTCGACTCGCAGGTGACAGGGGGAGCTATCTCTACATGATGGATACACCACATGACTCATCGCCCAGGAACTGTTCAGCTACAACATCAGTATCTCTATCGAGGACATCGCTGCCAGGTTCATCTGCCCAGGGGGAGTGTTGTGTGGACATCGACCTGACGCGACGTCCTGGGAGATGCATGGCGAGGTCCATGCTCTGTTGTGAGCATCTACAGCATCTCACATGTGGCTCATGCTATGTACTTGCACAGGTGCATGTAGATGATAGCACACTGTTGGTCGAGACCTGGACACTCGGTGCATTGTACCAGTGTCACGAGGAGACCATGTGATCGTGTGTTTTGGTGTGTGGCTATACTGTGTGGCATGTGCATGCGAGCTGTTGGTCGAGACCCGGACACGTGGTGCGTTGCACGTGTGTTACGAGGAGATCCTCCCATGATCCTGTGTTTGGATGGTGATACTATTGTGTTGGATTGCTCGTAGCGGTCGAGACCCGGACCATGGTACCGCCAATGTCACGAGGAGACCATCTTGTCCTCTGACATGTGTATGATGTGCATGACACTGGTTTGTGTGCGTGTGCATCAATCCTCTCATGGTCGAGACCCAGACACTTGGTGGGCTGTGCCAGTGTCCAGGGAGACCCTAGATGGATATCAGATGAGTGTGTGTGTGTGTGTGTGTGTGTATGTGTGTGTGTGTGTGTATGTGTGTGCGTGTGCGCGCGTGTGTGTGTGTGTGTGTGTGTGTGTGTGTGAGTTGACTCATGCATGTTATGGCTTGCCATACATTGTTGTTCCATGCCTTCGTTCATTCGTTCTGGCGTGGACAGCTATGTCAGCCAGGGGGAGTGTTGGTTTGTGTGGCTTCCATCCGTCACGACCGACACCGCTAGTTTACCGATATACCCACATCTGGGGTATATGGTAGAGGAGGGCATGACGACACGACGGGCCTCCGGACTGCACCGAGACTTCTCTAGCACCTATTAAAGCGCCCGCGAGACGCGGTCGATGCGTTCTGGTAGCCCTGTGGGCTTGTCGGGAGCTAGGAGAGTTTTCTCGGTGGGTTGAGACTCGCGCACCCGGTGGACTATACCGGTGCGACGAGGAGACCCGGTGGCTGTACTAGCGCTTCCGATGATCGGAAAGCTGTGTGTGATGTCTGGACGTTGATTCTGAGATTTTCTGGCACTGCTCTTATTTTCTCGGTGGTCGAGACCCGGGTACTCGGAAAGCTGTTCTGGTGCCTCGAGGAGACCATCGTTATTGTTATCGTGGTGTACGCAATGTGTTCTCCCTGCTGACTCGTTTGGGCTCAGCGGGGGTGACGGGGCCCGGTGCGGCTAACTGCCGGTACCCCTATTTAAGCCCGCTAGGGGCTCATTTGTACTTTCTCCTTGTTCTTTATATTTAGCGTTCCAGACTTAGCCAAATTCTTGCCGTCTTGCATCGCACTCACACACAGAGCTCATGTTTGTTTTTGCATGGGCCTGCATGCCCTAATTCATTTTGAATTAGCATAGTACCGACGCTGCGAACGCAGTCGTGCGGTCAAAATCAGCTAGAAAAACAACAGCAAACATTTATGGCTGCCCAAACCTGGGCAGTGCCTATGACAGTCAGTGACGCCAAGCAGCTCCACACAGTAGGAGACACGGACCCTAGGCATAGCATGACGATGCAGACGCAATGCCACAAAACCGAGTGCATGGAAACACCATCTGCAGTGGCAGAGACCGCCTGCGGCTCGATCGCCGCGGAGGCTTGCTGATGGAGCTGAGCGCATCGCCGTAGGGAGGAGGTTTCAGTGAGTGTGCGTGGGCCTCAGCGCGCGTTGGCTCCACCGCTCGACACTCCAGTAGTGTCGAGTCTCGCTGTCAGTCATCTCCACGCTGATGTACACAAGCTGGGAGGACACAACAGAGTACAATGAGAGATGCGCGAAAAACCAACACTCCCCCATGACTCACAGGCGTAGTGCACATGTGCGGGCAGAGACATAGACACCGACCAGACTCCCCCAGACCACGCAGAGATGCAAGCAGGGACAAAGAGAGAAACTCATGGACGCACACCGACTGAACTCACGGCCTTCTTGAATGAGTCACGCTTCAGTGCCTTGGTCAAGAAGTCAGCCAACTGTCGTGCTGTCTCAACCCACACGATGCTGATGCTACCGTCATGCAACAACGAACGCACATAGTGATACTCAACGTTGATGTGCTTTGTGCGTGTGTGATGCACGCCGTCATTGTCGGCGATGGCCATGGCACTCTCATTGTCACAATGCAACGTGATGGATGCGACAGGCTGACACAACTCGGACAACAAACGACGCAGCCACGCACTCTCACATGCGCCTGAGCCAAGAGTCACATACTCAGCCTCAACAGTGCTCCGTGCAATGCACCCCTGCTTCCCACTCCGCCAGGACACAGTTGTGCCGCCAATCAGAAAGATCCACCCTGTGCGACTCTTACCGTCCGGACTGCCGGCCCAGTCACTGTCGGTGTATCCCACCGCGACCATAGAGGGCTGACGGCGGAACATGAGACCTCACCGAGGAGTCAAGAACACATAGCGTAGTACTCGGATCGCGGCCTCATAGTGGAGGTGATGCGGCTCCTAAGAGAACTGGGCCAGGAGGTTGACGGTGAACGCGATGTCTGGGCGGGTCGTCGTCGCCAGGAACATCAGTGATCCGATGACTCGTAGGTACGTGGTCACGTCAGCTGGCTCTCCCACAATGGCTGGGTCGGGACTCTTTAGCTTCACCTGGCGGTCGGGTGAAATGGGTGAGGATGCACTCGGCACGAGTGGCAGGTCCTCCGCAAAGCGGGTGGACAGAGTCTGCACATAGGCAGCATGGTGGATGTGCAGGACGCCGTGGGAGCGATCATGCTCGAGCTCCATGGCGAGGAAGACTCGGGCAGACCCGAGATCCTTCATCTGGTAGTCGGCGTGCAGCAAGTCCTTGACACGCTGGATGGCAGCAGTGTCTGGCGACGCAATGAGGAGATCGTCGACGCACACCAGAATAGCAGCAAAGGTCTGGCCTCGCGGACTGACAAACAGTGCAGGGTCCGCGGTGCTGCGCTGGAGCCCACCACGAAGGAGCGTGCTGCTGATCTCCTGGTTCCAGCACCGAGGCGACTGCTTTAGGCCATAGAGGGCCTTACGCAGTCGCCACACTCTCCCGGTGCCATCGTCGAAGCCTGGTGGTTGCACCATGTAAAGCTCTTCACCCTCCAGTGAACCATGGAGAAAAGCGTTGCTCACATCCATCTGATGCAGCTCCCACTCATGCTTGGCGACCAGGCTGAAGAGCGCCCGGCTAGTGGAGAACTGGCCAACTGGGGCAAAGATCTGGTCGTAGTCAACCCCAGGAACCTGGGCAAACCCCTTTGCTGTAAGGCGGGCCTTGTATTTGTCTAAGGACCCGTCAGGCTTCCACTTGCGTGGAAAGACCCACTTGGCGCCGATGGCCTTCCGACCTGGGGGAAGGTCGACGAGGTCGTACACATGGTGCTGTCGGATGGCGGGGAGCTCATCGGCGCAGGCAGCGTCCTCGTGTGTGGCCTCAAGAGAGGCTCGTGCCTCGCGCAAGGTGGCTGGGTTCTCCGGGGGTGCTGTGGAGCGGACTGAGAGAGCGTGTGCCTCTCCTGCCCCAGGTGGGATGCGCGCGAGTGTGGCCACGACTGCATGCCGATGCTCGTGATGGAGCATGACGTAGCCCAATGTAGAGCCCGGGTGCAGGTCTACAATGATGGCCGAGGTGGTCAGGCCGAGGGCGTTGGTGCCAGGGTCCCCACTCACGACTGAGGGAGTGGAGGAGACATGTGGAGCCACAGCGGGTCGAGGCGCCAAGGAGCGCGGTGCGACGGTCTGCGCGCTCACCGACGGCCTGGGTCGGAGGCTGCCGCCTCGGCCACGTGTGTAGCGTGGCAGGGCAGGCGACGGCACTGAGTTTGCCGGGCCCATGGAGGCGGACGGGGGTGCTGGCCCGGAGGGACTAGCGGACGCGATTGGGGCTGCCGGCCCGGAGGGACCAGCGGACACAACTGGGGCTGCAGGCCTGGAGGGACCAGCGGACGCGACAGGTGCTGCCAGCCCGGAGGGACCAACGGACATGACTGGGTGCTGGCCCGGAGGGACCAGCGGACACGACTGGGGTTGTCGGCCCGGAGGGACCAGCGGACAGGACTGGGGCTGCCGGCCCGGAGGGACCAGCGGACGCGACTGGTGCTGCCGGCCCGGAGGGACCAGCGGACACGACTGGGACTGCCGGCCCGGAGGGACCAGCGGACAGGACTGGGGCTGCCGGCCCGGAGGGACCAGCGGACGCGACTGGTGCTGCCGGCCCGGAGGGACCAGCGGACACGACTGGGACTGCCGGCCCGGAGGGACTAGCAGACGCGGCTGGGGCTGCCGGTCCGGAGGGACCAGCAGACGCGACTGGGGCTGCCGGCTCGGAGGGACCAGCAGACGCGACTGGGGCTGCCAGCTCGGAGGGACTAACGGACGCGACTGGGGCTGCCGGCCCAGAGGGATGAGCCGACGCGACTGGGGCTGCCGGCTGGGAGGGACCAGCGGATGTGTTAGCCGGAAGCGGTAGGACGGAGGACAGACTCACCACTCCCCCACACGACACGGACAAGCCGGAGCGAATGAGATCGCGAGGAAACAGGTCCTCAAAGAAGAGGGCATCCCCGGACTCGACGATGCAGTGCCGGGAGGTTTCTCATAAGCGCCAGGCCTTGGACTGACGAGTGACCCCGAGGAAGGTGCAGGGACGTCCGTGGGGGGCGAGCTTGCCGCCCTGCTGCGGGGCGGACAGCCACACAATGGCCACGCAACCCCAGACGTGAGCGGGGCGGAGGTCAGCACGCTGACTGCACTTATGCTGGTACGGTGTGGACTGGCGGGGTAGGGGACCGTGGGGAATCCGGTTCCAGACCCAAGTCATGTAGGCCATGGCCTCAAAGTAGAAGCCCTCGGAGAGACCGAACTCGACCCGCATGGTGCGGACGGGATCGGCCATGGTCCGGTTCCATCGCTCGGAGACACCGTTCTGGGCAGGTGTGTAAGGCGCAGATGTCTCATGGTGGATCCCGCGGGAGGCGAGAAAAGTCGTGGCCTCACCAATGTACTCGCCAACGTGATCGGAGCAAAAGCGGCGAAGTGAGTGGTCACACGCGCGCTCCGCGAGGAAAGTCCTGGATGGTTCGGGCGACATCGCTCTTCTGCCGAAGGCAGAAGACCTAGCGGTAGCAAGAATAGTCGTCCGTGAGGGTGAGGACATAGTGGCCATGCTCGCCGACAGACTCGGTGGGGAGAGGACCCATCACGTCCGAATGGACAAGGTCAAGAGGCGCGGATGCACAGGAGGAAGACAAGGGGTACGTGGACCGGTGCATCTTCCCTTGAGCGCAGTCAATGCACTCAGTGGGGCACGAGAGAGGGAAAGTCTCCGGGTCAAGGCCTTTGGCCGGCTGGGTGCGGAGGATGCTGTCTACGGCGGTAGAGTGGATGTGGCAAAGGCGGCGGTGCAAGAGGCGGGTGTGCTGAGGAGAAAGCGTACTGGTCACAAACACATGGCCTGTGGCGGCCGACGGGGAGGAGACGGGAGAAGAGGAGAGGCGGGGCACATGCCACAGGTTGCCACGGGCGGTGGCGTGCAGGATAATGAGACCATACAGACGCAACGACACAGTGCCAACACCACGCGAGTGCACAACGTCCATGCTCATGCGGTTAAGGGCAGTGACAGACAAGAGGCTGAGCTTGAGACCAGGGACGAAGAGGATGTCAGTCAGAAAGACGTCACCGGCAGGACCACGGAAACGAACAACGCCAACGCCACGGACAGGCAACACCTGTCTAGAGCCTGTCCGGACGCCGGAGACATCGCCTACAGGACCGAGCATACTAAAGGCATCATGAGAGGTTGTCATGTGATGCGTGGCCCCGGAGTCGATGATCCAGGTCGGAGTGGGGTCCTGGACCGGGGTCGCTAGATCGCTAACGGTCACATGGCAGCAAGCAAGGGACGCAGACGTGGTGGACGGAGGTGCGAACCAAGACTGCCAATCGTTAAGCCATGCAACGTTGTCATAGGAAGTTGTAGAGGAGACCACGGGAGACGATGTGACAGACGAGGAAACGGGACACGACCGCAGATCAGTCTCAGTCATGCAAGGCACGGCAGGAGAGCAGGAGGTGATGCAACTCGCACTTCCCTTGGGAGGAGGGCACGTCAGGCTGAGTTGGAGCGCGATAAACTGCTCCAGCTGACGCTCATGGGAGGACGGTCCGAGAGTGTAGACCGAGTGCGGAGTGACGGCACCGGAGCCCGGGTAAGGGAGGGACAGTGCCGGCAACGGGAACGGAGGCGCCGACGGCTATGGGTAGCACTAATGCGGCACGGGTGTCTACTGGACTGGCGGAGCTATTGGAGGGGCGAAGCTGCTGGGCGAGGTCGAAGAGTCAGGGCCAGCACCAGCGACGGCGACAGAGGTGAGATGGCGCTCACGCTGGCAACGCATGGTGGCGATGAGGCGCGCCTCGTCCTTCGGGAGAGGGCACGTGTACCACCCGTGCCCGGGCTGGCCACAATTGTGGCAGACCGAGCCACAGCCGCTGGACCCGGTCGACGGCTGCTGCTGCTGCTGTTGTGGCGGACCCTTGCCTTTCTTGTTCTGGCTCTTCTTCTTCTTCCCTGAAGACGATGAGGTAGCGGTGGCGGAGGAGGCGACGGCCACGGAGGCGACGGTAGGGGAGGCGACGGCAGGTGATGCAAGATCCTCCGTGCGATGGAGCTCGGACTCCTGGCGAGCTTCCTCAATGCGGAGGAAGAGCTCGTATGCCCATGGGATAAGGGTGCCCTGGACCGCCATGGTGGAGAGGACGTCCTGGGGGTAGTGCATGAAGACGTCCGCGTACGCGCTGGTGGCGTTGCGCTTGATGGTAAGGAGCGCAGACAGAGGAGGTGGAGCAGATTTTCCGAGACGACGAAGGATGTCCTCCGCCCACTACCAGTAGGTTGTGACTGTCTCAGTCTCCCCCATGTGCAGGGAGTTGAACTCCCGGAGCAGACGGCTGATCTCAGTGTTGCTGGACAGGCGATGGGGCCTGGTGAGGATGTGCCATGCGGCTACAGGGTCTGAGATGTCGCCAGAGGTGAAGACGCCGAGGAAAGGCTCTAGGACCAGGTGGGAAGCTGGAGGGGCGACTGGGACGAGGGCACGGACGGCGCGACCAGCGTCATGCAGCTGGTCGGCCTGGGTGGAGCCATAAGGGAGGGTGTAGTATGCCCACAGGCCCTCACCTTGCGCCCAGATCCGGAAGCTGAGTTCCCAGCTCCGAAAATGCTCGCCGGCCTGAAGCGGTGACGGCGGCGTCTCAAAGTCCTTCTGCCTACAGCCGGCGCCCAGAGTGGGGCCAAGGACGCAGGTCATTGTCTGCCGCTGACGCTGAGTCTGCTGCTGTGCCAGGTAGTATGTGGCAGCAGACACAGCTGGACTGGCGTGCCCTAGAGGGACGAATGGCGGCGGCGCACTGGTGGCAGTCTGGGAAGCTACTGGTTGCAGCGCTGCAAGCTGCTGCGTCAAGGTGGTGAGCTGTTGCGGAAGAGCGATGAGGGGATCAGGGTTCTCGCCAACGACACCAGTGGGCTGGTGCTGGTGCTAGTGCTGCTGCTACTGCTACTACTGCTGCTGCTACTACTGTTGCCGCTGCTGCTGCTGCTACTGTTGCTGCTGTTGCTGCTGTTGCTGCTGCTGCTGCTGCTACGGCGGCGGCGGCGGTTGCTGCTGTTGCTGCTGCTGCTGCAGCTGTTGCTGCTGCTGCTGCTGCTTGTGTTGCTGCTGTTGCTGCTGTTGCTGCTGCTGCTGCTGCTACGGCGGCGGCGGCGGTTGCTGCTGTTGCTGCTGCTGCTGCAGCTGTTGCTGCTGCTGTTGCAGTCGCTGTAGAAAAGAGGGGGTAGGGGTCCCCCAACAGAGGAGGACCCCTCCTCACTTGGGCTACCAGCCATGGTTTGGTGTCCCTTGTGTATTTTTCTTTCTTTCTGTCTTTGTGTTGCTGATATCAGCAGTGGCTTGGGGTGGTGGGGATTCTACCCACCCCTTTGGTCTTCCCCCTTCCCTTTCTCCACCTCCCTTTTCCTTTTTTTTGTTGATGACATCAGCAGTGACATCAGTAGAGGGGTGCTGAAATTAGCAGCGGTGGTTGTTGGGGCCGCCGCTGTTGCTGCTGCTTCTGCAGCCGCTGCTGTTACTGTTGTTGTTGCTGCTACTGCTGCTGCAGTTGCAGCTGTAGCTGCTGTTGCTACGAGCTACTGCGGGTGCTGTGGCTGTTGCAGCTCGCTGCTGCTGCTTGCACGCTGCTGCAGCTGCTACGTGCTTCAGCTGCTGCTCGCTGTTGCTACTCGCTGCTGCTGCGAGCTACGGGGGTGGGGGATTTTTTTTTCTCCTTCTCATCGTGTTTTTTTTTCTGTTTTACCTGTCACAGCGGGTAGCAGCCTGCTTTCTGCTGGGAGCAGCGGGCTGCTGCTCGCTGGCAGCAGCGAGCTGCTGCTCGCTGGCAGCAACGGGCTGCTTCTCGCTACTCGCTCGCTGTGAGCTTCGAGCAGCAGCAGCAGCGGCTGGCTGCTGCCAGCAGCTGCTCGTTGTTGCTGCTGTTGCAACTGGCTGCTCTTGTCGCTCGCTGCTGCAGCTGCTGCAGCTCGCTGCTGCAACTGCTGCAGCTTGCTGCTGCTACTGCATGCTACTACAGCTGTTGCGTGCTACGGCTGCTGCTTGCTGTCGCTACGGGCTGCTCCTGCGGGCTGCTGCTGCGCGCTGCTGCTACTACTGCTGCTGCAAGCTACTGCTGTGGGCTGCTACAAGCTGCTGCTTCTGCCTGCTGCTGCTGCTGCATGCAAATGCTACTGGCTGCTGCTGCCACTGCTCATTGCCGTTGCCTGCGGCTGCCGCTGCTGCAGGTTGCTGCTACTGCGTGCCAGTCACTACACCTGGGTGACGTTGCAGCGTGCGTCGTCGCCCGCAGGTGTCGGACGCCTCCTGCTGCTCACCTCCTCGCGTCATGTGTGGGGGTCAGTGCTGCCGAACAATTTTGGCAGCATTTCCCCTGGCCCAGTGGCCGTGGGAAAAAATCTGAGGCCGCCACCAGGCGGGTCAATGCTGCCGAAAAAACTCCGGCAGCATTTCCCCTGCACTGGCGGGTATGGGGGCCCGCAGGCGTTGTCTGGCACCTGTTCGCCAGTCTTCTGCTGCTGCTGCTACGCTCTGGCTCTAACACCAAGCTGGAAAACCTAGGCAGCAGGTTGGGCAGCAGCGTTGTTGATGCAGCGTGCGGGCTTCCACGCTCGTTTCTTAAGTCAGCTGCCCCATTAGTCTGCTGCTCTGGAGTCTAAGTATGGAAGCTCTGGGTTTGTTACTCAGAAACGCGCGTGCCAGAGTTAGCACCAGAAAGCAGCCGAAAACTGAAAGTAACTGGTAATGAAGAATGAGCAACAATGGGAGAACCCTCCAAGTTCTAGATCCCCCCCATTACTGTAGAACTTGTTACTCAGCTAACCAGCCAATCAGAAAATAGTGCTAGACCTGTTTTCTGGCACGCAGGGTTTTCTCGGTGAGCCCTGCCAGACGCCCGACAACCCAAGACCCGGGCGTTGTCCGTTTTGCCTGAAAACTGGATCATACCATAATACCAACGCTGCAAACGCAATCATGGGGTCAGAATCAGCTAGAAAAATAGCAGCAAAGAGTTATGGCTGCCCAAACCCGGGCAGTGCCTATGACAGTCAATGACGCCAAGCACGTCCACACGGCAAGAGACACGGACCCTAGGCATAGCATGACAATGCAGACACAATGCCACAACCAGAAACAGAATTGAGTGCATGGAAACAGCATCTGTAGTGGCAGAGACCGCCGGCGGCTCGACCATCGCGGAGGCCTGCTGATGGAGCTGAGCACATCGCCGTAGGGAGGAGGCTTCACCGAGTGTGCGTGGGCCTCAGCGCGCGTCGGCTCCACCGCGCGACACTCCAGCAGCGTTGAGTCTCGCCGTCAGTCATCTGCACGCCGATGTACACAAGCCGGGAGGACAAAACAGAGTACAATGAGAGATGCGCAAAAAACCAACATCGGCCGTGTCCATACTCGTGCAGATCCCTAAGGCGGGCCCTGGTGACACTGGTGCGACGACTGGCGGCGGACTACCAGCTTGGAGCTGGCCGACTACCGTTCCAGAGCCCCGGATACTGCCGGGACTTCGTGCTATTTTTCTGCACCTTGCAGGAGTTTTTCGGCGGACTGGCCATGAGCCCGATTTGCATGTTTTTGCATAGCGTGTCCACCATCTGAAGATGGATGCATGCATGTAACCAGTCGTAGCGTCCGTCTTGTGATCTTGCACGTCTAGGTTCAGACGGCATAGCATTCTGACATGTGTGCGCAGAGTTATGGCCAAAACAATGGTTTTGGGCCGGTTTTAGGACAGCTCTTGGACCGCCTCGTGCGACACCCGCTGTGCGCCGCAGTAGGTTTTTATGCCATGGACCTGTCATTTGTCATCTCTCTCTCCAAATGCTATAAAAGCATTCAGACACTTTGCCTTGTGTCCCCTAGCCAAACTCTTGCCGTTGCGTACACCACTTGTGACTGTCGTCACCGTCTGATCAGGCAGTGACGCCTGGTCAACGGGAGTGTTGCTAGGAAGCTTCCTTGCATCTTCTCATGGTATCAGAGCAGTGAGACAGTTCTCACTGAGCTGCGCAGCAGAGACGCAGCAGAGCAGCAACAGTGAGAGTCACCGCTGCAGCAGATCCACTAGGGCCTGTCGAAGACAGTCGGTCACCGTCAACGCAGCCCACACCCATCACGTGAGACCGTAGCAGCGGCGTTGCCACCGTGCCAACAGCTGCATACCAGTAGAGCAGCAGCAGCAGCAGCGGTAGCAGCAGTGTTGTAGCAGCAGCTACAGCAGCACGTGGCCGTTGTAGCGAGTACAGCCGCCGTCCGGAGTCGTAGCGGCGGCCGCGGCAACTACAGCGCAGCGCAGTAGTGGCGGCAGCAGCAGAGGAGCAGCAGCGGCGGCAACAGCAGCGCAGCAGCAGCAGCGGCAGCCGCGGCGGCAGCAGTAGAGCAGAAGCAGTTGTAGCAACAGCATCATAGCAGCGGCAGCAGCAGTAGTGCGCGGCGGCGGAGGCGAGCAGCAGCCGCTGTGCGCAGCAGCAGCAGCGGCATTGTGCAGCCGCTGTTGCCACTGCTGTGTACACAGCCAAGTAGCTGCTGATGCAGCTGACAGCACAGCTACAGCACCAGCTAAGCGAAAGCTGCTGCGCAGCTTCGACGCAGCTTCCGCGTAGCCGCCGCGGAGCGGTTGCACGCTCACGCAGAAGCGCGAGAGAAAACAAAGGAAAGAGCAAAAAAAAGGGGCAGGAGGGGGAGTTGAGCTGACGTCAGCATTTTCGCTTGCTGACATCATCAGGTTGTGCTGACGTCAGCAACCACCTGCTGATGTCAGCACCATACTCTGCCAAAATTTTGGCCGGACAGTCAAAAGTTGCCAACGTCTCTACTCCTCGAGAAACGATGACGCTTTTGTAATCCGACAAACCTGACCTGTCGACCCATACTAAGAGGCCACATGAACTCGTCTGACAACAAGGGGGAGGGGACAGGTGATCCCTCCNGGAGTTGAGCTGACGTCAGCATTTTTGCTTGCTGACATCATCAGGTTGTGCTGACGTCAGCAACCACCTGCTGATGTCAGCACCATACTCTGCCAAAATTTTGGCCGGACAGTCAAAAGTTGCCAACGTCTCTACTCCTCGAGAAACGATGACGCTTTTGTAATCCGACAAACCTGACCTGTCGACCCATACTAAGAGGCCACATGAACTCGTCTGACAACAAGGGGGAGGGGACAGGTGATCCCTCCTCCTCTTCTTCTGGGGTCGTGAGCCCACGGTCGCAGGCCATTGAGAACCTGCGGAGCCAGCAGGATGAGATGCGTCACCTACAGCGCGAGCAGACTGAGGCCATCCGCATGCTGACTGAGCTTCTACGTGCCCAGTCCACAGTCCCACGGCAGGTTTCCGAGGGAGCTGCCGGCGTCGCGGTCTCTACATAGCAGTCGGCTCAGGCACCCATGACAGGAGCTAGACCTGATCCACCACCTCCTGACAACCTGGATGATGATCCATTCATGCCAGGCATCACAGGCGACTCCCCGGATCATGAGATTCGAGTTCTTCAGGAGCGCCTCCGTCAGCTGCAGACGGTCACCAGATCTCCTCGGTCTCCTCCGATACGATCGTCACCCGACTATCCCGGTGACTATCCCCTTCCAGGAGTCTTCCCCGTCCCGCGTCCTCCTCGACCTGCGGTTGCTCTTCCCACGGAGCAACCCAAGGACTTTGAGACACCACCTCCACGGTACATCAGTGAGGACGGCTTCGACTGCTGGGAGATCCTCTTTCAGGTTTGGGCTCCTTCAGAGGGAGTGTGGCCCTACTACCACAGCCCGTATTAGCCTACAGACCCAGCACAAGTGCTGAGAACAGCCACGGCAATGCGTGGACTCCTCTATGGCACTCCTCCACACGAGACTGTCATCGATTTCCGCCCCTTCCTTGGCGAGGCCGGCACAAACACCGGCCCCGATCCACGCGGAGGTTGGGATCTGGCCTTATCCCTACTGGCCGTAGAGTCGCACGCCACTCGTGCAACACACATTTGTGCCTTCCCCTTTCTCCGTCAGGGGCTTGCAGAGCCTGCAGCCGATTACTGGCGACGCGCCATGCGCATCTACATGCACCTTGGGACCTCAGGAGGCACACAACTGTGGGAGCTCCGTACGATGATGCTCGGAGTTCGTCTTGAGTACAATCACATCTTGACACGGTACAACAACGCTGTCCTCGAGCCCTTTTCAGCCACTCTGCAGCTTCTCCCCTGGGTGCATCAGCTCTTCCTCCAGGTGACTTCAGCCCGCGAGGCAGCCGTGGCCCATCAGGAGACTTCTCTTGCTGTAGCAGTTGTCGCATCACCACCATCTTCCCTCCTGCAGTCTCCTTCTTCATCCTCCATCACGTCCTCATCTTCCTCCTCCTCTTCAGCCTCGTCCACACCCACTCATACACAGGGTGTTGCAGTAGCAGCTCAGGGGAAGAAGAAGAAGGGGAAGCGTGGATCAGGTCAGCAACTGTCACAACAGCAGTCTTCATCCAGTGGTAGCAGTGGATGTTCTGTTCACTACTACAGCTGTGGAGGCGCCCATCACTACACCGAGTGCCAGCAACCGCTTGACTGGGCGTGGATTACTCGTGGGCTCCAGGCTGCACACGCCCTCCGTCCCACGTGCAACACGTCGTCCTTGCCATCCTCCGGACGCGTGGCGGCCACGGCTGCAGCTGTTCCCGCTTCCTCCCCGGCGAGTAGCAGTGATCCGGACCCATGCGACCACACCATCGCTGAGCTCCGACACCTTCTGGCGCTCCGCTTTCAGGGAGGTACGAGTGTGCTTTCATCGTTGGGTGGTCCAGAGACTGTGTGTCCTTCCGTTCCTGTGGGTCGTGACGACGCGTGTGGGGGAGCACAGTCAACATGTAATGATGATGGGCCTGACTGCATCGATTGGGTTCATGAGTCTCATCTTTGTGCCCTGCGCCGTTTCTCCCCACTGATAGCTCAGCGTCCCTCTGATGCTGAGTGTTCCATTACCCGTTGTACAGTGATGTCCACCAGTCGTGACTCCGGTGGCACTTGGATCATCGATTATGGTGCCACTCATCACATGACTTGTCATCGTAGTGATTTTGTTGTTCTCGGTCCTGACACGTCTGTCCGTTCCGTCCGTACAGGCTCTGGTCAGTCCTTGCCAGTCCACGGTGATGGGGTTGTATGCTTCGACGGTCCGTCTGGCCCCTTGTACCTTTCCGACGTGTTGTTTGTGCCTGATCTTGAGCTCAGCCTGCTTTCTGCTCATGCCTGCACATTGATGGATCTCTTTGTGGAGCATACCGCAGACTCAGTGACTGTGACTGCTACTGATACTCACAGCGTTGTACTTCGTGCCTCCATTGTTGATGATTTGTATCGTGTCTCTCGGACCTCCTCCCTTTGCTCTCCTTCCTCCTCCGGTCGGGTCTTTTTCACTGGCGTTCTATCTCCGGAACACTAGCGGTTGCTTCATCGCTGTCTGTGTCACATTGGCTCCGATACTGTGTCGAAGCTCATTCAAACACAACGAGCTCTTGGTCTAGACTCGGCTTCTTTCGAGAAGCCACCCAAGACCGACTGTCTCTTTTGTGCTCAGGGGAAGATGCACGGATGCACCTACCCTGACTCTACTTCTCGAGCGCTTCGGCCTCTTGAGCTAGTTCACTCAGACCTTCTTGGTCCTCTTCCGGTCGAATCCCTATCTGATTGGGGCCGGTATGTTCAGACTCTGACTGACGACTTTACCCGGATGCGGTGGGTCTACAGCCTGAGTCAGAAGAGCGACGCCGCCCTTGCGGTTCGACTCTGGCTAGTGATGGCTGAGCGTCAGTCCAGTCACACGCTGCATACTTTCCGCTCAGATTGCGGCGGTGAGTTCCTTGGCGAGATGGACGGGTTCTTTGCTGAGCACGGGATTTTTCACCAGGTCTCCGTTCCTGCTATCCCTCAGCAGAACGGTGTTTCCGAGCGCTGGAACCGCACCATGGAGGATGCGGTTCGCGCTATGCGGTCTGAGTGCGGTCTCCCTGAGTCCTTTGTCTTTTAGGGTTTTGCCTACATGACTTGGGTCTGGAACCGCCTCCCGCATGATCCGCTTCCGGATCATATCACACCGTATGAGCTCTGGTTTGGACACCATGCTGACCTTCGTCTCACTCGTGTCTGGGGATCCCTGGCCTCCGTGTGGTACACCGAGGACCAACAGGGGTCCAAGGTCTCACCTCGGGGCCGCTTGTGTGCCTTCATCGGCATTTCCCCGTGGTCGAAGGCCTGGCGCTTCTGGGACCATACTCGTCGTCGCATCATTGAGTCACGCAACGCTCTCTTTTTCGAGTCTCTCACCTACCGTGACCTGACTTCGATCACGTCACTCTCCGTCACACATGTTCCTACGTGTGAGGGTTCTCAGCGGATGGGGGAGACTTCTACGCAAGCGAGCACCTCTCACCAGGCTGATGTGTCCTTTCGAGCCCCCCTCACCTCTCGGTCTCCGGCCCTTGATGACCCGGCGATCATCGCCGTGGGTCCAGAGACCTCGCCCGTACAGCCTATTTCACGCCCCACAGGCGCCCTTGCTTCTGTTCTCGTGCATACTTCTGTGCCAGTATCTGCGTCTGCTGGCATTTCTTTTTCTGTGTTTGGTCCAGTCTCGTCTACTCCCATATCTGCTCCTGCTGGCACTCCTACCTCTATGTCAGGTCCAGTCTTGCCTGCTCCTGCTGTCACACCCAACCCCATGTCCCCCACACATGCATCTCCTCGCACGGCATCGCCTGCCTTGCCTCAGTCCCCACCAGCTGTGGTCATGCCTGTCTCCGAGGCTGAGGTGCGCCCCTCGAGCTCTGGTTACTCCCGTGAGCCCGGTGGTCGTCTTCAACAACTGGATTCCGGAGCTCAGCGAGCATCGGGCCTCGCACCCAGGCGCCCCTCTCGCAACATCGCGAGTGGTGACCCCGGCACAAAGGCCCTAGGCCTGAGTGTTCGAACTGAGCTCACAGAGGTACATCCTGCGTGCCCCGTAGGGCATGATCTCGTTACTCGCGAGTTCCATATTGCTTATGATGCAGCAGCTGATCTTGTGGTGGTCAGGCCTAACACCGAGGCGTGTGCCCTTGCCACGCAGAGCTCTCCCTCTATGGCGCCCGACCCGGGCACCTTGAGGGAAGCTCTCTCATCACAGGATGCTGACGCTTGGTGCACTGCCTGCGAAGATGAGCTTCGCGCTATCCGAGAGCATAGAGTCTATGAGCTTGTTGACCTTCGGCCTGGAAGGAAGGCTATTTAGGTCAAGTGGGTCTTTCGTCAGAAACTGAAGCCGGATGGCTCACTGGAACGCTACAAGGCCCGCTTGGTCGTCATGGGGTACTCTCAGATTGAGGGCATTAATTACACTGACACCTTTGCCCCTGTCAGCCACATGACCTCAGCTCAAGCTCTGTTCGGTGTAGTGGCTCAGCATGACCGGGAACTGCACCAGATGGACGTGATCAATGTGTTCCTCCATGGCTCTCTGGATGAGGAGATTTACGTGGCTCAGCCACTAGGCTTTGAGGACGGTGACAAGGTCTGGCGTTTGCGCAAGTCCTTGTACAGCCTCAAGCAGTCTGCGCGGTGTTGGAACCAGGAGATCACCGGCACTTTGACTCGTGCGGGATATGTACAGAGCGAGGCAAATCCCTCTCTCTTCATCCTACCGACACCCGAGCGGTTCACCGCCATCCTGGTCTATGTTGATAACCTTCTGATCACGTCTCCGTCCCTGGAGGCCGTGAAGGAGGCCAAGGCTGTCCTTCAGACTACCTACTGGATGAAGGACCTCAGTCCTATATCGGTGTTTCTTGGTATGGAGATCGTGCGAGATCGCAAGCGTTGGACACTATTGCTGCATCAGGCCGGATACGCACGAGTTGTGGGGGAGCGTTTCAGCGACCTCCTTGGTGCAGTGCCCACCGCTTCCAAACCTCTTACACCTGATGGGCAGGATGCCCTGAAGGTGGATGATCCCACACAACTGAGGGAGATAGTGGACGTGACCTTGTACCTCTGTCTCATTGGCTCTCTTATGTACCTGGCCACTACTACACGTCCTGAAATCGCTTTCGCTGTCAACCTCCTCGCTCTGTTCTCGCAGGCTCCAGATGCCAGAGCCCTTCACACGGCTGTGCGAGTGGTGCGGTACGTGGTCTCCATGCCGTACCTTGGACTCTGCTTTCGTCGGGAGTGTTCGATGGTCCTTGACGGCTACACTGAGAGCGACTGGGCCTAGAGCCTAGATGGACGCAGTCGTACTGGCTACGTGGTCCTGTTCGGCGGTACCGCTCTGGCTTGGCGTAGCGAGAAGCAGGGCTGCATCGTACGTAGCTCGTTGGAGGTAGAGTACGTTGCTTTGGGCGTAGGGGCTGTTGAGGCGGTATGGCTGCAGCGCCTGTTTCTTGAGCTTGGTCAGTCAGTACCCGGCATTGTGCTTCGTTGTGACATCAGAGTGCTCTCGCCATTGCGTGGAAGTCCGATGTATTTCATGCTTGCACGAAGCACATTGCGGTTGAGCATCACTTCGTGTGTGATCTGGTGGAGCGACACGTGATCTCCATCATGTGGGTTGTCACTAACATGCAGCGTGCTGATTTCTTGACGAAGGCACTAGCTCGCGGAATGTTCTTGGTGGCCATTCGTTCTGTTGGGCTTTGCCCCATGCTTGAGAGTGGTTGAGTGTGGGATGTGTGTCCGTGTCCCATCTGTTTCACACACACTATTGTACTTGTCCCAGTGCTCCACGTGTCTGGACATGCGTACCATCGGGTCATGGGGGAGTCTTGTGATTTGTGACGTTCTTGTACAGTCTACTGTGACCACTCGGCCGTGTCCATACTCGTGCACATCCCTGAGGCGGACCCTGGTGACACCGGTGCGACGACTGGCGGTGGACTACCAGCTTAGAGCTGGCTGACTACTGTTCCAGAGCCCCGGACTCTGCCGGGACTTCGTGCTATTTTTCTATAGCTTGCGGGAGTTTTTCGGCTGATTGGCCATGAGCCTGATTTGCATGGTTTTGCATTGCGTGTCCACCATCTGAAGATGGATGCATGCATGTGACCAGTCGTAGCGTCCGTCTTGTGATTCTGCACGTCTAGGTTCAGATGGCGTAGCATTGTGACATGTGTGCGCAGAGTTATGGCCAAAACAGTGGTTTTGGGCCGGTTTTAGGACAGCTCTTGGACCGCCACGTGCGACACCCGCTGTGCGCCGCGGCAGGTATTTATGCCATGGACCTGTCAATTGTCATCTCTCTCTGCAAATGATATCAAAGCATTCAGACACTTTGCCTTGTGTCCCCTAGCCAAACTCTTGCCGTTGCGTGCACAACTTGTGACTGTCGTCACCGTCTGATCAGGCAGTGACGCCTGGTCAACGAGAGTGTTGCTAGGAAGATTCCTTACATCTTCTCAACCGCGGTATCTATACCGTGGTACTGTGGTACCACGGTACTCGAGTACCGGGGTACTCAATACCGCGGTATTGCAGCACTGTTGCCGGACCTTGGCATGTACGTTCTGCAACATGAAGGTTGGTAGGGTGACATTTTCCATTGTTTTTTGTCTGACCCTATGTTGACTGCTATGTAGGGTATTGGTGGGAAGATACATGTCGCGTGTCTTCAGGTTATCCCTTTCGATGCTAGTCAGCCACAAACTCGGAGAAAAGCTTGTGGAGGGGACAGCTTCATTGGTTTGTGTTGAGTGCCTCAAGGTGACCTATGGCCTCATTGCACACTCATCTCACTGTTGCAGGTGACTGATCACTGCAGAAAGAGACATTCCCCCGGCTACTCCAGCGTGATGACGATGGCTTCATGTCAGATAGTTCCTTGGCTCTGTCAGCAGGGAATTGCACAAGCACCTTGATCTTGCATGCAATTCGATTGTGTGGTGGACTTGGGTGATGCCCACCAAGCTCTCGCTTAAACAGGACTAGATAGGGGTTGGGATAATTCAGTGGTCGAGTGGTCACTGTTCAACACCCACGAGGGCAGCGAGCTTGAGTGAGCTTGCTGTCCGCTCGCTCGCTCCCTCTTGCCCTCTCCCCGCTCCTATAACACCATTGTCGGTTGTGTCTCGTTCACTTGCTCCTCTCTAAAAAAAACTTTTGCGTGAACACTCCATGGCTTAAGCTGCACCTTGCATCTTCTGCCTTGCAAGCTACCATAGCAGTCAAGTCCTACTATCCACAGGTATCAGAGCAGCTCACATGGAAAACGGGCGGCGGATCGATCTACCATACAAATTGGAGATGTTTTAGGGCATGGAGGCCCATGCAAAAACGAACATGAGCTCTGTGTGTGAGTGCAATGCAAGACGACAAGAATTTGGCTAAGTCTGGAACGCTGAATATAAAAGAACAAGGAGAGTTTACAAATGAGCCCCTAGCGGGCATATATAGGGGCGCCGGCAGCTAGCCGCACCGCGCCCCGTCACCCCTGCTGAACCAAAATGAGTCAACAGGGAGAACACACTGCATACACCATGAAAGAAACAAAGGTGGTCTCCTTGAGGCACCGGAACAGCTCTCCGAGTGCCCGGGTCTCGACCACCGAGAAAATATGAGCAGTGCCAAAAAATCTTGGAATCAACGTCCAGACATCACAGATGGCTTTCCGAACATCGGAAGCCCCACAACAGCCATCGAGTCTCCTCGTCGCACCGGTACAGTCCTTTGGGTGCGCGGGTCTCAACCCACCGAGAAAACTCTCCTACCTCCTGACAAGCCCACATGGCTGCCCGAACGCATCAACCGTGTCTCGCGAGCGCTGTCGTACGTGTTGGAGAAGTCTCGGGACACTCCGAAGGCCTGTCGTGTCGTCACGCTCTCCTCCACCATATACCCCCAATGTGGGTACATGGGTAATCCATCGGCGTTGGTCATGACGGGTGGAAGCCACACAAACCAACACTCCCCCTGGCTGACATGGCCGTCAACGCCAGAAGAAAGTAAGCCAAGGCACGGAACAAGAGCGTATGGCAAGCCATAACATGCATGAGTGAACTCATACACACACACACACACAAACACACACACACACACACATACACAAACACACACACATACACACACACACACACATACACACACACACACACACACACACACACACACACACACACATACACACACACACACACACACACACACACACACACATACACACACACACACACACACACACACACATGTGCTATCCATCTAGGGTCTCCCTGGACACTGGCACAGCCCACCAAGTGTCTGGGTCTCGACCATGAGGGGAGTGATGCACACGCACACAAACTTGTGTAATGCACATCATGCACATGTCAAATGACAAGATGGTCTCCTCGTGACACTGGCAGTACCAGGGCTCGGGTCTTGACCGCTACGAGTAATCCAGCACAATAGTATCATCATCCAAACAGAGGATCATGAGAGAAGCTCCGCGTAACATAGGTGCAACGCACCAAGTGTCCGGGTCTCGACCACTAAGAGCAACCCAGCTCGCATGCACATACCACACACAGTATAGCAACACACCAAGACACACGATCACATGGTCTCCTCGTGACACTGGTACAACACACCAAGTTTCGGGGTCTCGACCTACAGTGTGCTACCATCCACTTGCAACTGTGTAGGCACGTAGCATGAGCCACATGCGGGATGCTGTACATGCTCACAACAGAGCA
Organism: Penium margaritaceum; assembly: GCA_023375785.1. Taxonomy (NCBI): domain Eukaryota; kingdom Viridiplantae; phylum Streptophyta; class Zygnematophyceae; order Desmidiales; family Peniaceae; genus Penium; species Penium margaritaceum. The sequence continues at coordinate 71,494 of SZWC01008772.1, forward strand.
TGGACTTTGCCATGCATCTCCCATGACGTTGCGTCAAGTTGAGGTCCACACAACACTCCCCCTGGGCAGATGATCCTGGCAGCGATGTCCTCGATGGAGATGCTGATGTCGTAACTGAACAAATCTTGGGCGATGAAACATATGGTGTGTCCATCATGTTGAGATAGCTCCCCTTGTCACGTGCGAGTAGGCACCCGAGCTCAAAGACGAAGTGGTGTCTCCGGCTACGACTCCTCACGTGAATCTGCGTCACCTGGATTGTACCAGCCCTCGCGTGACTGCCAAGGGTCCCAACTCACAGTCTCTCCTCTCTATGCTCTACCGCGATGCATCTGTGTACGCCGAAGGAAAGGGAATGGGTGAACAGCACGCAAGCGTGGATGAAATGGCGGAGCTGGCCTCGGAGGCAGGATAGAGCACCTGATGCACATGGGTATATTGCCGGAAGAGGAGAGCAGGAGCGACAAATCGAATCACCACTCGTGGATGAGGATGACGATGGGCAGGTGAGTTGGGTGGATGAAGGTGCGTTATGACAGCAGAAGAAGAAGGAGGAGCGATAATGGGGTCGACAGGAGCCAGGATGGCGGAAGCCGAAGACACGCTCACCTCTCCTATGACAGTGTCTCCGACGAACGTCATACTCGGATCTGGTACAAGATCCTCCCCGAGTATGGGTGTGCCACATGCTACTGGCGGAAGGATCGTGCCGATAGCAGTGATGCTCCCCTCCTCTGAGAATCGCTCACCTCCCGCTGTACCATGACTACACGCTCTAAGAGGTCAGCGTAATCTGCATTGGACATGTGGAAGTGGCCCATGTCTGCCTCGCGGAGGATAAACTCTGCCTCACTGGATGCTACACATGCAGACTGCACAACTCGTGAGTTCAGCTCCATCTGCATCTCTACTACTGAAGATGATGGAACTGGTGCTGCTGCATTCTCTTGTTGGTCAACCAAACTCGCTATATGCTGAGACACTGGAACATCGCATGCAGCTACACGTGTCGCATCTACACCACAACTTGTGTCTGTCACACGAGGAGTGAGCGGTTGAGAGATGAGGAGAAGGAGGAGTCGTCAGAGTCCGTGGAGCATGTGGCAATGTCGTCCGTGCATGTACTGTCACTCTCAGCATCGATGTGATCAGCAAGGTCACCAGCAGGTGAACACGAAGGGGCAGAACTCAGCTCCTGCTGACGAGGTGACTTCATCTGCGTGTAGGGATCTGCTCCACTGTCCTCAACTACTGCTGTAGTGGACACAGGTGTGTAGGATTTCGGCTCGAGAACGCATGTCAAGGCGACCAACAAGGAAGGCTGGTCGCTGCCACCTGCTCGATGATAGACTAAGGACCACCATCTGACTCCGTCATGTATGTCGTTGCTCCGTCGTGGGTACGGGAACCCGGAGACTGTAGGAACATGGATGACTCCTCATGCTGAAGCTGGTCCTCATGTACCGCAGATGAGACGGTGCAGCCTGTTGTGTCTGCTGTAGCATATGTTCCAGCGACATCTCTCAGAACTGCTTCTCTCAAGAATGAATCAACCTCTAAAAGACTCTCCGGCCGACTCTACTCATGCATTGCGACCGCTGTCGGGCTGGTGTGAGTCCCATGCGCCAATGCCACTGAAAATCCATAGGGGGCATCCTGATCTGCACGGGACTCCTGTGCGAGCGCCAGGCCGCTACCTATCGGAGTCGCGAGTGGCACCGCCAAGGCACGCGGGACCTGCACTCCTCCTGATGCAACCTGCTGCTGGAGAATGTCTGACTTCTGCCCCAGGGTAGATGTCGACCTCGATGACATGCACGTCCTAAGTACTCCAACACCCGCCGAACTGGTGTGAGTCGTGTGCACACTCTCCCCCAAAAGTTTGGTAGATGCAACCCGATCCGTACGGGACTCCTGTGCCACCCCTGGGCCTCCACCAGACGGGGTCGCGAGTGGCACCATCCAGGGACGTCGTGCCTGCGCTCCTGATGTCACTTGCTGCTGTGGAAGATCTGGATCCAGCCCGGACGATGACAGGCAAGTCTCCACCATGAATGCCATGTGGGGATCAGACTCCACGCCATGTGCTGTCACCGCCAGCCGGTGCCGGCTTTGCACGAGTGCGGATCCTATCGCTACGGTCACAACAGGCAATGCGCGGTGACCACAATCCCCCTCGACAGGTACAACAATGAAATCCAAGGAGGTGTGCGGAGCGCTGACACCGACGCCGCGGGGACACACGACTTGAACGACTGCATGAAGATATGTCATCGCGAAGTGGCGTCATGGTCGGAGGAGAGTGGATCATCGAGAGGATGGTGGAAGCCTGGGACAGGCCGACAGGTGGAGCTGAAGGTACACCATCGGATGAGGAAGGAGGAGAGGATGGAGATGTGATGGAAGAGGCCTTCGACAGGGCGTCTACTCAGATGTCCGCGCACTCATCTCGTGGGTTGGATGATGGATAGGTACCGAGGGCAGCTACTCCCGGTGGTAAACACCAAGCCACGGGAGAGAATGAGGCCAATAAGTACTGTCACTCTTGGAGGTCACGGCGTCTGGGTCAGCAAACGTGACCAGACGGGACGAGTTGCACTACCACAGCACGCCCGGAGAATAGAGTCTGACTAGCTGCTGCTAGTAATGCTGCTGCCATCAATAGAGCGAAGACTGCTCGAAGACAAGAAGGGGTGGCGGTGGTAGGTGTGGCTGCTGCTCCAAGCGATAGACCACACAACCCTCGGAGATGGTAAGACTCGTATCTGCCGTCGATCCTACGGAGTGAAGAGCGTGCGCGAATCCACGCGCCACAGGGAGACGTCGGTCCGAGACAAGTCTCGAAGTGGAGATCGACGCCGACGCACAATCCGTTGTCGGCTGAGAAGGCAAAACTGCAAGCGCTGGCGCAACCGCCGCACTATGATGTCATTGCAACTCCGCCCGATACGACTATTGCTGCTATGAAAGCTGCTGCTACTGCGGTGGTAATAGTTGGACGATCCCCCCCCCTTTTTTATCATTATTCTCTAGTCCTCAGGCCCCCTTTTGTGTTTTTTTCTTTCTTTTGCCCTCATCCTCCACCCCCATTTTCTTCCTCGTTCTCCCCACTGCTCGCCTTAAACGCTCTTTTTTTTCTCTTTTTCACTTTTGTCAAGCGTACCCCTTTTTGTATTTTTTTTCACTCATACCCCCTTTTCTCGATTGCCCCAAAGCTGGAGCAGCATAGAAAATAGGGGGAGAAAGGGGGGGGGGTTTCCGGCTTGTCCAACCCTCCTTCCCGTTCACTGCTCGCTCGCTCGCTAAGCGAGCGCGCGAGTGGCAGACAGAAGGGGGGGAGGGTCGGCCCCTAACCGCCGTCGGCCCCTCCGTCGGTCGGCCAACGGGGGCCGACGGGCCCTCTGAGGGCCCCTCGGAGGGGCTCGACGGGGCTCTCCGAGGGCCCCCTTGAAAGGAGGAGAGGGGGGCAAAAGGGGTCGACGGGCCCCCTCGGAGAGGCCCCCGAATTGGGGTCGAGGGGGGCCCCTCCAAGGGGACGGGGACCCTCACAGGAGGGCTACGAGGCCCTGTTTCAGTAGCAGCTACAGCGGCGGGTGCAACTGCTGCGGTTGCTGCTGCTGCTTCCGTCGCTGTGCTGCTGCTGCTACTCTACGCAGCAGCTATTGTTGCTGCTTGATGCTGCCGCCGTTGCTGCTGCTGCTTCCGTCGCTGTGCTGCTGCTGCTACTCTACGCAGCAGCTATTGTTGCTGCTTGATGCTGCCGCCGTTGCTGCTGCCGCTGCTTCCGCTACTTCTACCGTTGCTTCTGCTGATTCTGCTAATGTTGCTAAACTGCGCAGCAGCTGCTACTACTGTTTTCTGCTGCCGCGACTGCCGCTTCTTGCTGCCGCCGCTGCTGCTTGCTACTGCACGATGCTGGGTTGCCGCCGCTATTGCACTGGCTGGTGCTGTTGCTGGCGCTATATGCTGCTGCTGCTGACGCCGCTGCTGCAGCGGCTGATGCGCTGCTGCGGGTGCTGTTGCTGCTGCTGCTGCGCAGCAACGCGGTTGCTGCTACTGCTGCTGCTGCTGCCTGTGCAGCTGCTGCGAATGCTAGTGCTGGCCATAGTCATTATTGCTCCTGTGCACGACTCACCGCCCTTGTGGCGTTCACGTGTAGTCATTTCGTGCTCCTTCACGTTGCTGCTGGCGTGGCGCCATGTGGCACGTTCTCTTCGCGTTCCGCCCACTGCTGCTGCTTCTACTGCTCACACGCCCCCCTGCGCTCTGATACCAAATTGGAAACATTTAAGGGCATGCAGGCCCATGCAAAAACGAACATGAGCTCTGTGTGTGAGTGCGATGCAAGACGGAAAGAATTTGGCTAAGTCTGGAATGTTGAATATAAAAAAACAAGGAGAGTTTACAAATGAGCCCCTAGCGGGCAGACATAGGGGCGCCGGCAGCTAGCCGCACCGGGCCCTGTCACCCCTGCTAATCCTTAATGAGTCAACAGGGAGAACACACTGCATACACCATGACAACAACAAAGGTGTTCTCCTCGAGGCACCGGAACAGCTCTCTGAGTGCCCGGGTCTCGACCACCGAGAAAATATGAGTAGTGCCAACAAATCTCGGAATGAACGTCCAAACATCAGAGACGGCTTTCTGAACATCGGAAGCCCCACAACAATTTGTGTCTCCTCGTCGCACCGGTAGAGTCCACCGGGTGCGCGGGTCTCAACCCACCGAGAAAACTTTCCTACCTCCTGACAAGCCCACATGGCTGCCGGAACGCATCAACCGTGTCTCGCCAGCGCTGTCGTACGTGCAGGAGAAATCTCGGGACACTCCGAAGGCCTGTTGTGTTGTCACGCTCTCCTCCACCATATACCCCCAATGTGGGTATATGGGTAATCCATCGGCGTCGGTCGTGACGGGTGGAAGCCACACAAACCAACAGTCCACACATTCTGGGCCAGAACTCGCGACTGCCACTCTTGGCGTGGCACGTCCGACTTGCTGATGTTGACTTCGCGGCCCACTCCCTAGCAGCACTGGGGAGAGATTGAGCCACACTCTCGGTTCAGCCCGTCTCCTGCCCGTCCTTTTTAAGGACCATGTCCTCGCCTCTCGCGGCGTCAGACACCATTACGGTTGCTGTCCAGCTATGGACCCGTCTTCCGCACCTACGCAACGGCTTCCCTCCACGGTGTCAGTGAAAGGCATCAGCCAGCAGCCGTCACCTCTACGGAGGCTGCCAACCCCGCTGCCGCCTCATTGCATGCCTCACACCTAACGGCATATAGCGTTCGCATCTCCTAGCAGACGACCTCTGCAGCTATAGCAACCCGGTGTTGTGATTCGTGACGTTCTTGTCGACCTGTATAGTTTACTGTGACCACTCGCCCATCTCCATGCTCGTGCAGATCCCTGATGTGGACCGAGGTGGCACCGATGCGTCGTCTGGTGGTGGACTACCTGCTTGGAGCTGATCGACGGTCACCCCAGAGTCCTGGATGGTGTCTGGGACCTTCTGCAGTTTTCTACTGCTCGTAGAATTTATCGGTGGACTGATTTGTATGTTTTGCATTGTGTGTCCACCGTTAATCGCCGGATGCATACATGTGACCAGTTGTAGCGTCTGACTTGAGATTCCGCACGTGTAGGTTCAGACGGCGTAGTGTTCGGACTTGTCGATGCTGAGTTACGGCAAAAACAATGGTTTTTGGCCGGTTTTGGGACAGATCTTGCACTGCCGCGTGCGACACCCGCCGAGTGCCGCGGCAGGTACTTATTCCATTGACCTGTCATTTTTCATTTCTCTCTTCAAATGCTATTGAAGCATTCTGACACTTTGCCTTCTGTCGCTTAGCCAGGCCCTTGCCGTTGTGTGCACGACTTGTGACTGTCGTCACCGTTTGACCAGGCAGTGACACCTAGTCAGCGACAATATCGCTAGGAAGCTTCCACACATCTTCTCATGGTATCAGAGTAGCGAGACCTCTCTTGCTGAGCTGCGCCGAAGAGACGCAACACCTGTAGCAACAGTGAGTCACCGCCGTCGCCGTATCCTGGGACTTGTTGCAGTTGTTTTTCAGCAACGAAAACATCACGCAGTTCCCACCACCTCATCGAGTGAGCTGTGGCATTTTACTAGCTCCAGCAGCCAAGCCGAGCAGCAGCAGTAGTAGCACGTGGTGGCTGTTGCAACTGTATCTAGCTGCCAGCTTAACACAAAAAAAAGGAAGCAGCTCGTAGCGCGAAGCGACAGTTGCGAGCAGCAGCAACGCGCAGCGGAAGTAGCGGTAGTGGTAGCGAGTAGCGGTAGTGGTAGCGAGCAGCGGCAGTGGCAGCTAGCAGCACCAGCGGCAGCGAGCAGCAGCAGCCGCGGACAGCAGAAGCAGCGCGGCGCCAGCTGCAGCAGCATTGCAGCATCAGTAGCAGCATTGTAGAAGCAGCAGCAACGGCTGCAACGGTAGTAGTCCTGCACAGCAGGAGCCACGGTTGCACAGCAGGAGCCACGGTTGCACAACAGGAGCCACGGTTGCTGTGATGCGCAGCAGTGCTATGGCGCAAAACTGCTAGACAGCCACTTAACTTCTGCGTAGCTTCGCAACAGCGCAAGGGGGTGGCGAGGTCCCCCCCTTTTCATCAACGAGTGTGCGTGACTCCCACGGAAAAAAAGACTCGCTTCCGTAAAATACGCTAGCAAAAAAATGCAAGCATTTTTTTACTAGAGTAAAAAACGCTGACATCATTGTTGGCTGTGCTGACGTCAGTTATTTTGGGGGTTAAAATGTCAATTTTGGCGAACGTTTAAAATTCTCGAGAAATGCTATCGGTTTCTTGTTCGAAGCATTTTTTACGTTCGACCCTATACTAGGCGCTGACATGGCTCCGACTGGTGACAAGGACAAAGGACCACCTGATCCCTCCTCCTCCTCCTCCTCCTCAGGGGTCGTGAGCCCACACTCGCAAAATATTGAAGACCTGTGGGGTTAGTAGGATGGGATACGTTGCCTACAACAACTGCAGACCGATGCCATCCGCACGCTCACTGATCTTCTTCGGAGTCAGTCCACGGTCCCACAGCAGACCTTGGAGGGGGTCGGCGGTGTCACACCTTCTATATCGCAGTCAGCATCCACACCGAGGAGAGCGGTAGGACAGGACCCGCCACTTCTTGATCCTTTGGAGGAGGACCTTGGCATGCCAGGCATGGAGGATGACACTTTTGAGAGGGAGATTCGCTTACTTAAGGAGCGTCTCCGCCAGCTGTAGACGTGTTCTGATTCCCTGTTCCCGGAGATCTGATCCTCTTGTGAGCCCTACCTCGGCGACTTTCTTCGTCCCGGTGTCTTCCCCATCCCTTGCCTTTCCCTGCTTGTGGTTTCTCTCCCTGTAGAGCGACAACCTAAGGAATTTGAGACATCGCCCCCACAATATGTCAGCGAGGATGGCTTTGAGTGCTGGGAGACCCTTTTCCAGGTCTGCGCCACTTCAGAGGGCGTTTGGCCCTTCTACCACACTCAGTATCAGATTCCGGACCGTGCTCAGGTGCTGATAGCGGCTTGAGCGATGCACGGACTCCTTTACGCCATGCCACGCAAGACTGTCGTGGACTTTTGTCCTTTCCTTGGAGAGGCCGGCATAGGCGTGGGTGCTGACCCACGTCGGGGCTGGGAGCTAGCATTGTCCCTGCTTGCTACAGAGACACACACCACTTGTGCGACTCACATCGGCGCCTTCCCTTCCCTTTGTCAGGGACCTGCCGAGCCCACAGCCGATTACTAGCGGCGCGCCATGCGCATCTACACGCGCCTTGGGACCTCCGGAGGTACACAACTGTGCGCGCTTCGCACGATCATGATCGGCTTCTGTTTTGAGCACGCATGTATCTTCTCGAATTACAATGACGCCGTGCTTGAGCCCTTTTCCACCTCCCTTCAGCTTCTTCCTTGGGGGCATTTGCTTTTCCTCCAGGTGACTTCCGCCCGTGAGGCAGTCGTTGCCCATCAGGAGAGTTTACTTGGTGCATCGCTGATCGCTTCACCACCGACGTCTTCCTTCTCCATCCTCTGGCATGCCCTCCTCTTCCCCTTCCACCTTGGCTACCCCAACATCGACGCAAGGTGTGGTGGCAGTAGCACAGGGGAAGAAGGGCAAAAAGAAGCGTGGCTCGGGCCAGGAGCAGTCATAATAGTAGCAGTCATCTGGCGGTAGCAGCGGACATACTGTTCACTTCTACAATTGTGGCGGCGCTCACCGCTACACCGAGTGCCAGTAGCTGCTCGACTGGGCGCAGATCACTCGTGGTATTCAGGCTGCATACAACGATCTGCATGGAGCAGCATAGCCTCTGGTCGCACGGCAACCACGACCGCAACAGTTCTCGCTTCCTCACCGGCGAGCAGCGGAGACCCAGACCCTTGTGACCCCACCATCGTCGAGCTCCGTGAGCTCCTGGCGCTTTGCTCTCAGGGAGGTGCGAGTGTGTTGTCACCTTCGGGTATTCCACACACTGTCTGTTTGTTTGTTCTTGTATCTCGTGATGACTCGTGTGGGGGAGCACAATTGGCATGTGATGATGATGGGTCTGACAGTATAGATTGGATTTTTCAGTCTCACCTATGTGCCCTTTTTCGTTCTCCCTCCTCTATCGCTGAGCGCCCGTTTGCAGCCGAGTGTTCTATTGCCCGTTTCACAGTGACGTCCTCTAGTCATGATTTGGGTGGTAATTGGATCATCGATTCCGGTGCCACTCACCACATGACCTGTCGTTGTAGTGACTTTGTTGTCCTCGGTCCTGTGGCGTCTGTTTGTTTCGTTCATACAGGCTCTGGTCAGTCCTTGCCAGTTCAGGGTGTTGGGGTTGTGTGCTTCGATGATTCGTCTGGCCCCTTGTATCTTTCCGACGTGCTTTTTGTACCTAACCTTAAGCTAAGCTTGCTCTCTGTGCGTGCCTAAACTCTGATGGGACTCTCTGTGGAGCACACTGGAGACTTTGCGACAGTGATTGCTCTTGATACTCGCACTGTTGTTCTTCGTGTCGTTGTTATGAATGATATTTATCGTGTTCCTCAGACCTCTTCTTCCCTTTGCTCCCCTTCCCCTACTGCTCGTGTGTTTGTAATTGGTGTCCTGTCTGTTGAGCACCAACGCCAGCTGCATTGACGTCTGTGTCATGTGGGCTCCGACACTATGTCGAAGTTCATGAGGACACGGCCCGCACTTGGTCTTGACGCGCCCTCTCTTGAGAAGTCGCCCAAGACCGATTGTCTGTTCTACGCTCAGGGTAAGATGCATTGCTGCACCTACCCTGAATCTCGTTGTCGAGCCCTTCGTCCCCTCAAGCTAGTCCATCCGGACCTTCTCGGTCCTCTCCTTGTTGAGTCCTTGTCTGACCGGGGTAGATACGTCCTGACCTTGAACGATGACTTCACTCGGATGCGGTGGGTCTACAGCCCGCGCCAGAATAGTGATGCCACTCTAGCGGTTCTTCTCTGGCTAGTGATGGCTGAGCGTCAGTCTTGCCACTCGCTGCATACCTTCCGCTCGGACCGTGGCGGTGAGCTTCTTGGCAAGATGTACAGTTTTTTTGCTGAGAGCGAGATTTTGTACATGTCTCTGTTCTTCCCACTCCTCAGCACAACGGTTTCTGTGAGCGCAAGAACCGCACCATGGAGGATGCGGTTCGTGCTATGCGGTCTGAGTCGAGTCACCCGGAATTCTTCGCCTTTTAAGGATTCACTTACATGACGTAGGTCTGGAACCACCTGCCGCACGGTCCTCTTTTGGACCATGTTACACCGTACGAGCTCTAGTTTGGCCATCGTGCCGATCTACGTCTTGCTCATGTCTGGGACTCAGTGGTTTCTGTGTGGTACACAAAGGATCAGCAGGGGTTCAAGGTCTCTCCGCGGCGTCGCTTGTGTGCCTTTGTCAGCATCTCCCCAAGGTCAAAGGCCTGGCGTTTTTGGGACCCCGCCCGTCGTCGCATTGTTGAGTCCTGCGACGCGCTCTTCTTCCAGTCTCTCACCTATCGCGACATGACCTCGATTGTGTCCATGTCTCTTACACACGTTCCTACATGTGAAGTTTCTCGACGGATGGGGGAGTATGAGCCTACAAGCAGCTCTCGTCCGGCTGATGTGTCCGTTCGAGCCCCCTCTGCTTCTCGGTTACCAGCTCTTGATGACCCGGCAATCATCGCTGTCGGCCCAGAGACCTCTCCCGCCCAGCCTGTCTCCTCCCCTGTGATTCATCACGAAATACAAGAACAGAAGAATAGACAGTTTGTGAAACACCCGGCTGTGACAACACACTCGCACCTCCCTGAGAGCAAAGCGCCAGGAGCTGACGGAGCTTGGCAATGACGGAGCTCGGCAATGGTGCGGTCACGGGGCTCTGGGTCTCTGCTGCTCGCAGGTGATGAAGCGGGAACTACTACGGTTGTGGTCGCTGCGTGACCAGAGGTTGTGCTGCTCGATGCAGACCGCTGTGCATGTGCAGCCTAAAAACCGCGAGTGATCCGCATGTCGAGCGGATGCTGACACTCGGTGTAGCGGTGAGTGCCTCCATGTTTGTAGTAGTGAACAGTACGTCCACTGCTACTGCCTGATGACTGCTGTTGCAATGACTGCTGCTGGCCCGAGCCACACTTCTTTTTGTCCTTCTTCCCCTATGCTGCTGTCGCCACACCCTGCGTTTGTGTCGGGGTAGCCGGGGTGGAAGGGGAAGAGGAGGGCGTGCCAGAGGATGGAGGAGGAAACTGCGTGATGTTGTCGTTGCTGAAAAACGACTATAACAAGTCCCAGGATACGGCAGTGGTAGTGACTCTCACTATTGCTGCCGGTGCTGCTTCTCTGCGGCACAACTCAGCGAGAGAGGTCTCACTGCTTTGAAACCATGAGAAGATGCGTGGAAGCTTCCTAACAATATTGCCGTTGACTAGGCGTTAGCGCCACACCCAGTCCTGCATCTCCCATCACTTCACTAGCCTCTCCCCTAACTGCATCACCTGCCCCTGTGCCTCAGTCCTCACCAGATGCGGTCGTGCCTGTCTTTGAGCCTGCCGTCAGTCTTTCTTGCGGAGGCTACTTGCGTGAGCCCGGTGGGTGTCTTCAACCATTCGGCTCCAGATCCTAGCGAGTGTCAGGCCCCGCACTAAGGCTCTCCACTCGCAGCGTTGCGAGTGGCGATCCCGGCACAAAGGCCCTCGGCTTGAGTGTCCGTACAGCTCACATAAAGGTACACCCAGCGTGTCTTGTAGGATACGATCTGCTCACTCGCGAGTTTTGTACCGCTTGTGATGCAGCAACTGACCTTGTGGTCGTCAGGCCCATTTCTGAGGCGTGTGGACTCACCACTCAGAGCTCTCCCTCATTGGCATCTGATCCGGGCACACTGATGGACGCCCTCTCATCAGAGGATGCTGACTCGTGGCGTACTGCCTGCGAGGATGAGCTTCTTGCAATCCGAGAGCACGAAGTTTACGAGCTAGTGGACCTTCCACCTGGGAGGAAGGCGATTCAGGTCAACTGGGTCTTTCGCAAGAAGGTAAAGCCGGACGGCTCATTGGAACGCTACAAGGCTCACTTGGTCGTCAAGGGTACTCTCAGATCAAGGGTGTTGATTACACTAACACCTTTGCCCCTGTTGGTCGTATGACCTGAGCTTGCGCTTTTTCCGGTGTGGTGGCTCAGCATGGTTGGGAGCTGCACCAGATGGATGTGAATGATGCGTTCCTCTATGGCTCTGTGGATGAGCCAGATGGATTTATGTGACCCAGCCACCAGGCTTTGAGGATGGTGACAAGGTCTGGCGCTTATGCAATTCCTTGTACGAACTCAAGCAGTCACCTTGGTGCTGGAACCAGGAGATCATAGGCTCTCTGACTTGTGCGGGATATGTACAGAGCAAGGCCGATCCCTCTCTCTTCATCCGACAGGTGTCTGAGCGGTTCACCGTCATCCTGGTCTATGTGGACGGCCACCTGATCGCGTCTCCCTCCATAAAGGCCGTGAAGGAGGCCAAGGCGGTCCTCCAGACTGCTTATAGGATGAAGGACCTTGGTCCTACAACAGTGTTTCTTGGCATGGAGATCATGCGAGATCGCAGACGCTGGACGCTAATGTTGCATCAAGCCCGATACGCGTGTGTTGTGGGGGAGCGCTTTAGTGACCTCCTTGGCGTAGTGCCCACGGCCTACACACCTCTCACACCTGACAGGCAGGACGCCCTTAACGTGGACGATCCCACACAACTGGGGGACCTCCTTGTACCTCCGCCTCATCGGATCTATGATGTACCTGACCACTACCACACGCCTCGACATCGCTTTTGCCGTCAACCTCCTTGCACAGTTTTTGTAGGCTCCACGTGCTAGAGCCCTCCAGGCGGCTGTGCGAGTGGTGTGGTACGTGATGTCCACACAATAACTTGGACTATGCTTTCTCCAGCCGTGCTCGGTGGTTCTTGACGGCTACACGGACTGCGACTGGGCCTGGAGTCCAGATGCACGCAATCGCACCGGTTACGTGTTCTTTCTCAGTGGTACATCTGTGTCCAGGTGCAATGGGAAGCAGGGCTGCATTGCACATAGCTCATCGAAGGCAGAGTATGTTGTTCTGGGTGCAGGGGCTGCTGAGGCAGTGTGGGTGCAAGACCTGTTCCTTGAGCTGGGTTAGTCAGTGCCAGCCATTGTGCTTCGTTGTGAAAACCAGAGTGCTCTTGCCATTGCGGAGAACTCTGGTGTGTTTCATGCTCGCACAAAGCACATTGTGGTTGAGCATCACTTTCTGCATGATCTGGTGGAGTGACACGTGATCTCCGTCACATGGTTCGGCACTGACATGCAGCGTGCCGACTTCTTAACGAAGGTACTAGCGCGCGACAAGTTCCTAGTGGCCATTCGTTCCGTTGGGCTTTGCCCCTTGCCTAAGAGTGGTTGAGCGGGGGGTGTCTTTGTGCCTGTGTCATGACTTTTCTTTGCACTCGTCCATGCACTCGTTTTTGTGCTGCACGTGCATGGACATGCGTACCATCGGGTCATGGGGGAGTGTTGTTTTTTGGGACGTTCTTGTCGACCTGTATAGTCTCATGTGACCACTCGGCCGTGTCCATGCTCGTGCAGATCCCCGATGCGGACCCAGGTGGCACCAAGGCGTCGTCTGGTGGTGGACTATCTTCTCGGTGCTGATCGACGATCGCCCCATAATCCTTGATGCTTTCTGGGACCTTCTGTATTTTTTCCGCAGCTTGTTGGATTTTATCGGTTGACTAGTTGTGGGACCGATTTGCATGTTTTGTATTGTGTTTCCACCGTTTATTGCCGGATGCATGCATGTGAATAGTCGTAGCGACCGGGTTGAGATTTTGCACTTGTAGGTTCAGACGACGTAGCGTTCTGACTTGTCTACGTTGAGTTACGACCAAAACAATGGTTTTGGGCCGGTTTTAGGACTGATGTTGCACTGCCTCATGCGACACCCGCTGTGCGCCGTGGCAGGTACTTACGCCATTGACCTGTCATTTTTCATTTCTCTCTGCAAATGCTATTGAAGCATTTTGACACTTTGCCTTGTGTCTCCTAGCGAGACCCTTGCCGTTGTGTGCACGCCTTGTGACTGTCGTCACCGTATGACCAAACAATGACGCCTAGTCAGCGGCAATATCGCTAGGAAGCTTCCACGCATCTTTTCACCCGAGAGCGCATGAGCAGAGCAACAGAGCAAAGAAGCTGTAGCAGCAAAGCAGAGCATCAGCAGAGGCAACACTTCAACCGCATTGCTTTAGCGTCAACAAAAGCGGACTGCTATTGCGCTCGTAGCAGCCGGCTGCAGTAGCTCAGCAGAGCAGCAGCAGAGGCGACACTACAGCAGCACTGCTATACCATCAGCAGCAGCTGACTGTTCTAGTACCAGCATCAGCGGACTGTGGAGTGCAGCAGCAAAGCAGACCAGACTCCAGGACCCGCGCTCCCACAGCATCAGGCGGCATCTGACTACAACACCTCGACAGCAACAGCGTCACCCACGGCAGCTTCAGCCAAGAAGTGGCAGCCGCAAGTCGCAGATCAGCCATAGTCATGCAGTTGGGTTGTGAGAGTCGTGCCACTTTGGCACACAACATGCACGCAGCACGCAACAGCAACATCTACCACTGAAGCGCACGCACCACTGCGGTGGTGCCCATTGTGAACCTGGCTTCCTCGGATCTGTTGGGTGCAGCATCTCCTGGCGTGCACTACGGGGAGCATCCGGCGCACCAGTCCAGTAGCCGTAGGGATGACGTTTCACCAGCCGAGGACGCCACATCTTTGTCGTGGGTTGCACCACAAGACTCAGTAAGCCCCACTCACCCTGCTTCCTTTGCGGGGGTCGAGCCGCTGCACGACGTTGCTTCTGTGTCATTGTACTCCACTGTAGGTCAATACATAGTAGAGTTTGAACACAAGCTCACGCGAGACACTTGTTTTGTGATAGACGCTGCTGCCGTCGCTGCTGCCACATTTGCCGCAGCAGCCCGCGTAGCACGTGCCCCTGCCTCAACGTCCGTGGGACGTGCTGCAGAGTCATACACTGAGGCCGCAGTGGTAGCTGGATCCATAGTTGTAGTAGCAGCAGATGTTGGCACTCTGTTAACCGCATCCGCATCAGATGTGGCCTCCTCGACAGCTTTTGCAGCCTTTGTTGTGTCTTCAACAGCCTCAGCCATCCGCACCTCCACAGCCATTGCCGTTGCATCTGCCACATCTGCACCTTTGGACATCATCATCCTCGTTGCAGCAGCCGTCTCAGTAGCGGCAGTTCTTCCCATTGTGGGTGCTGCCTTCACCATGGGTGTTCTGGCTCAAGCGGTACTAGCTGCATCCCTTGTTTCTGTTTTGTCCTCTACAACTGCTTCCACTATTGCACCACTTCTTGCCTTTTTGTGTAGCCCACCTCGCCCCTCGTGAGGGCTCGTGGCATCATCTTCTTTCTCCAACATGCACTCTGTCTCCCTCCTTTGCTGTGGGTTGGATGTGTCCTTTGGGTCGGGTTGTCCTACAGCACATTCAACGTGCCTAAGGCACTCCCAATTTTCCCACGCCCACCGGGGCAGGGGAAACTCTGCAATTTTTTTTCCGACAGGGCCCCTTCGTTGTCACCATGCCTAGTGACGACGAGTCTGCCATAGCCTACCTTAAATGCTAGCTGAACCTTACTCGCGAGGTCCAACATGAGGCGGAAGAGCACCTCAAAGTCGCTGACGACAACTGCGCTACCTTTGCGGATGAAGTCGCCGCCATTGTGCTCAAGCGCCTGCTTGCTGCCTCCATCTTACCGGCTGGTGCCTCTGGTGGGACCAGTACAGGTGCCTCTTCCACCCCATCTGCCTCTAGCACCGCTGCTACCGATCCTGTTGATTCTGCTATCCCTCCACTTGCTGCCAGTCTTGCTCCTATCACCCGCCAATACGACTTCTTCTCTCAGCCTCCCGTCCTGTCCACTGGACTGGTCTTCTCCTCTTGGGAGACCCGTTTGAGTGCATGGGTACAAGGGGAACGCCTCTGGGCATACTGTTTCCTTGCTGTCCCTCCTTTCACACCTCTCGCTGCCGAGTCCGCCCGCGCTGTCCGTGCCCTCATTGCCGCTGCACTAGGGACCCTTGTCGACGACGTCGGCACGTACAATGCCGACCCCCCTATTCAGCATCCGGCTGACCCTGTTGGTGCCTAGAACATGCTGCGGCGCCGCACCACCGTCACTGGTCAGGTAGCTCAGAGTGCCCTCACTGTACAATTCAACATCCTTCTGATGCGAGCGGACGAGTCAGCAGATGCAGATTTGGCTCGAGGGCTCAAACTGCTTCGCGAGCTTGACAAGGCAGCGCCAGGTCAGCTGTCCGCCGTGCACACTATGGTCAACGGGTTGATCCCAGAGTTTTCTGACCTCTCGCGACGTCAAGGCAGTGGAGCTGGAGTGCCTTGTTTCTGAGCCAGTCCCACACGACTCCCCACTTGGTGTTGGTGCCCTCTGGGACTTTGTTGCTGAGAGACTTGCTGCCTGATGGACGAGTCTTCAAAACAAATGCCTTCCTTGTACTACAATCGCTGGCGTCGCTGCTGCCACCACAGCTTCCTCCCCTCTTGTATCTTCGGCTGCGTCCTCCTTACCATCCTCCTCTCCCTCTTTGACCACAACAGCCTCAGCTCTTGCCTCTCAGGGCCGTGGTTGCGGGCGTGGTCGCAAAAAATGCAAGGGGCNGCCCATGCCTACTCTACCATAAGGGTTGCACCCACTTCTCCATCCGTCCCATACCCTTGGTGCTGGTCCCCGCCTTACAGAGTACCCGCCTACACTGGGCCACCCTCCCCAGCCTACGCTTTTCCTCCGTGGTTTCTACCTCCCGCAAACTCGTCGGCCCCGTCGGCCGCGCCTTCTGTCGTCGGTGAATCCCAATTGGAGCAGTCTCTTCTTTAACGCCTACACCTTTGCGATCAGGGAGGTGAGGGTGTGTCTTTGTTGGCCAGAGGTCTCGCTTATGAAAGTGACACTACTCTTTGTGGGGATCCGTCCGGTGACGTCCTTAGTCTGTCTCCCGCGTCTGTACCGTGGGTCGAGCATCGGCAGTCAGTCCTTCTCCCTTGTTGCCTTGCTGGTTGTCATTCGTTGTCTTCCTCTGTTTTTGTTGTCGCCACCTGTGGCATTCTTCCCCACATTCATGCATGTGGTGACTTCTGGGTTCTTGACTCTGGAGCCACCCTCCATATGACCTTTGTCCCCTCTCCCCTTGTCTCGTTGGCCCCTGCCGGCTCCGTTCGCTTTGTCATGACTGGCTCTGGCCAGTTGCTCCCTATGCAGTGCGTTGGGGTTGTTCGTTTTGTCGGTCCCAGTGGAGCCGTGTTCTTGCCTGACGTTCTGCACGTGCCTTTCTTTGAGCTCAACTTGCTTTCGGTGATCTCCCTTGACGATCAGGATATGGATTTCTCTGACAGTCAGGGTGTTGGGACTGTCACTCTTCATTCCTCTGGTCGTGCTGTTTTGCGGGGGGTTCGTTGTGACATGTTGTATCGTGTTCCTCTTCACTCATCCTCCACACCTTGTGTTGGCTCTGCTTTTGCTCATGTCGCACCTNCCTCTTGTATCTTCGGCTGCGTCCTCCTTACCATCCTCCTCTCCCTCTTTGACCACAACAGCCTCAGCTCTTGCCTCTCAGGGCCGTGGTTGCGGGCGTGGTCGCAAAAAATGCAAGGGGCCGGCCAAAGCAGCCACACCGTCTTGGGTTCATGGTGAGGTGGTGTGCTAGAACTGCGGCTCCTCCAAGCACTCCGCACGCAAGTGCCCTGAGCACCCTGAGGACCTTCACCTTGCACGCGCCATGCGTATGCACTGGGCCCGCACTGGTGGCTCCTCCTCCTCCGGTACCAGCTCCACCGCCGGCTCCTCCTCACGGTTCCCCAGCTCCTCCTCTGCCCATGCCTACTCTACCATAAGGGTTGCACCCACTTCTCCATCCGTCCCATACCCTTGGTGCTGGTCCCCGCCTTACAGAGTACCCGCCTACACTGGGCCACCCTCCCCAGCCTACGCTTTTCCTCCGTGGTTTCTACCTCCCGCAAACTCGTCGGCCCCGTCGGCCGCGCCTTCTGTCGTCGGTGAATCCCAATTGGAGCAGTCTCTTCTTTAACGCCTACACCTTTGCGATCAGGGAGGTGAGGGTGTGTCTTTGTTGGCCAGAGGTCTCGCTTATGAAAGTGACACTACTCTTTGTGGGGATCCGTCCGGTGACGTCCTTAGTCTGTCTCCCGCGTCTGTACCGTGGGTCGAGCATCGGCAGTCAGTCCTTCTCCCTCGTTGCCTTGCTGGTTGTCATTCGTTGTCTTCCTCTGTTTTTGTTGTCGCCACCTGTGGCATTCTTCCCCACATTCATGCATGTGGTGACTTCAGGGTTCTTGACTCTGGAGCCACCCTCCATATGACCTTTGTCCCCTCTCCCCTTGTCTCGTTGGCCCCTGCCGGCTCCGTTCGCTTTGTCATGACTGGCTCTGGCCAGTTGCTCCCTATGCAGTGCGTTGGGGTTGTTCGTTTTGTCGGTCCCAGTGGAGCCGTGTTCTTGCCTGACGTTCTGCACGTGCCTTTCTTTGAGCTCAACTTGCTTTCGGTGATCTCCCTTGACGATCAGGATATGGATTTCTCTGACAGTCAGGGTGTTGGGACTGTCACTCTTCATTCCTCTGGTCGTGCTGTTTTGCGGGGGGTTCGTTGTGACATGTTGTATCGTGTTCCTCTTCACTCATCCTCCACACCTTGTGTTGGCTCTGCTTTTGCTCATGTCGCACCTTCCCTCTCCCTTGCTGATGTTCAGCTCTTGTATCGCCGCCTTGGCAATGTGCACACTGATGCCATCACCAGCATGCTACGTCTGCAGCCTGCTGTTGACCTATCACGATCCACGTTCCCTTTCCCTTGTCCCTCAGATTGTCTTGACTATACCTGGGGAAAAATGCATCGCTCTCCCTTCACTTTGTCTTACACTCACTCCTATCATCCCCTTGACCTTGTTCATGCTGACGTCATGGAGCCTCTGCCGCATGACTTTCTTGGGGGTGTTGGGCGTTATGTCTTGTGTCTCACGAATGATTTCTTGCGCTTTTGCTGGATCTTTGCTCTTCGCCAAAAGAGCGATGTCGCTGAGGTCATTGCGTCTTGGCTGGTTAAAGCTGAGCGGTCCTATCAGCGTTCGTTGTGCGTCTTTTGTAGTGACCGTGGCGGTGAATTCCTTGGTCCCACCGCCCGATTCCTTGAGTCCCATGGGGTGTGTCTAGAGACCTCTCCTCCTTATACACCTCAGCAGAATGGGGTCTCTGAACATTGGAATAGAACCCTTGCCGATGGTGCCCCAACCCTCCTTTCTGAGTCCGGTCTCCCTCCTTTTTTTGCCTTTGAGGCCATGAGTTACATGACCTGGGTCTAAAATCGGGTGGCGCACGGCCCGCTCCTGCGCACTGTGACCCCCTTTGAGCGCAGGCACGACACTCGTGCTGATCATCATCTTGCTCGCGTGTGGGGTAGTATTGTGACTGTCTGGCTGCCTGATGATCTTTGCGATGGGAAGCTCTCCCCTCGTGGTTGTCTATGTCCCTTCCTAGGTGTCTCTTCCCAGTCTAAGGCATGACGATTATGGGATCAGGAACGCCAGCGCGTCATTGAGTCCTGTGATGCCCCGCTTACCGGATCTTGCTTCGTCACCCTTTGACGTGCTCACGTCTGTGTCGCCGAGCCCCCTCGGCGCTCCAACCTCTCTCGTTGCATCTTCTCCAGCATCCGTCTCATCTGCACACTCCTCCGCTGCCCCGTCTAGTCCGCTGTCTCCTGTCGCACCGGTCCAGCCCAGCTGTTGCTGCCCCACCTTCGTCGCCGGACCCAGCCATACTTCAGGAGGCACAGGCTGCGCCCGACTCCAAACAATGGGAGGTTGCAATGCAGGACAAACTGAGGGCTCTTGATGACCATGCCGTGTACGAGCGGGTGGACCTCCCACCAAGCCGCAAGGCCATCAGTGCCCGATGGGTATTTTGTAGGAAGTACAAACCCACTGGTGAGTTGGACAAGTACAAGGCACGTCTTACAGCCAAGGGATTCTCCCAAGAGCCAGGCGTCGACTTTGACAAGATGTTTGCCCTTGTCGGACGCGACACCATAGTCCGAGCACTGCTGAGTCTCGTAGCACACCATGAATGGGAGCTCGAGTATATGGATGTCAACAACGCTTTTCTCCACGGGGAGCTAGACGAGGAGATCTACATAGTGCAACCACCAGGGTTCTCTGACGGCACTAACAGATTCTGGCATATGCGAAAGGCCCTCTATGGCATCAAGTAATCGCCACGATGCTGGAACCAGGAGATCACCTCCACTCTGGAGAAAAGGGGGGTACCGTCGTAGCACGGTGGATCCGGCCCTCTTCCTCGCTCCACACTCTACACAGTTTGCCGCCGTCCTCGTCTATGTTGATGACTTGCTCCGAGTCGAGAGGCAGTGTCAGTCGTGAAGTCCTTACTGTAGTTTGCATAAAGAATGAAAGACTTGGGCCCAGCTCGTGTTTTCCTCGGCATGGAGCTCGAGCGCGATCGTTCTTGTCGTGTCCTGCATTTTCACCAGGCTCCATAAGTCAGGAGCCTGGGGGAGCGCTTTGCCTCTTTGCTAGAGTCTGTGCCCACTGCGTCAACACCGATGACGCCCGCAAGGCAGAGGTTGTTGAAAACACTTGACATCTCAAGGCTGGGAGAGCCAGTGGATGTGACCGACTACGTACGAGTCATAGGGTCTCTGATGTACCTGGCCACTACCATGAGGGCAGATGTAGCCTTCGTTGTGAATTTCCTCACTCAGTTCTCACAGTGTCCATGGGCGCGACACATGGAAGCCGCACTGCGCATTGTGAGGTATGCGCTCTCCACCCCCCGTGTTGGTCTTTGTTACTGGGCAGATTCGTTGCTGGTTGTTGATGGAGACACTGACAGTGACTGAGCGTACGATACGGATGCACGCAGGCGTACTGGCTATGTCTTTCTTGTGGGAGGGACTGGAATTTCCTAGAAGAGTGGCAAGCAAGGGTGTGTTGCACGCAACTCCAGTGAAGCACAGTATGTTGCTCTTGGTGCAGGGACATGTGGGAGTGTCTGATTGTGTCGCTTGTTGCAGCAGTTGCGCGTTCCCATCCGCTCTATCATCTTGCACTGCGACAATCAAAGCACAAAAGCTATTCCTCAGCACGATGGCATGCACCACACTCGCACAAAGCATATCAATGTGGAGCATCATTTTGTGCGTGAGCGCGTGGCTACAAGAGATGTACAGATCGTGTAGGTTGACACCCGCCAGCAACAAGCTGACTTCCTTACGAAGGCACTGAGCAGCAACGCCTTCAAGGCAGCTATGCATGCTGTTGGATTGTTATGTACTCGTGATGCTCCCGGTTGAGTGGTTGTGCCAATGCTTGTGTAAAGTGCTGTCCTTGGTCACGACTTGTGACGTCAGTTTCATTTCTGTGTGACGTCATTTTTTTCTTTTTCTTGTCACGGTTCAGCCGCTGCGCGGTGGTGCGCGGCAGCTCCGCGGAAGCTGTGCAGCAGCTTCCGCCCAGCTGCTGCTGCAGCTGTGCTGTCAGCTGCAGCAGCAGCTGCGTAGCTGCGTACGCAATGGTGGCAGCAGCGGCTGCGCTGCTGCTGCTGCTGCTGCGCGCGACGGCTGCTGCTGCGCGCGGCGGCTGCTGCTGCGCGCTGCAGCTGCTGCTGGCTGCCGCCGCCGCGCGCTGCTGCTGGCTGCCGCCGCCATACGCTGCTCTTGCTGCCACTGCCGCGCTGTTGCTGCCGCCGCTGCGGCTGCGCTGCTGTTGCCGCCACTACTGCCACGCTGTTGCGGCGGCCGCTGCTGCTGCGCTACTACCGCCACCGCCTCTACTGCTGCTGCTCCGCTGCTGCGGCTGTGGGGGGCGGCTGCACGCACCGCAGCTGCCACACACCTCTGCGTGGCGGTACACGCCGTTGTTGCTGCCTCAGCAGCTGCGATCTCACGTGGTGGGTAGAGTACATGGACGGCGACCGGCCGTCTCCAACAGGTCCCAGAACCTCTGCTGCAGCGGTGACTCTCACTGTTGCTGCTCTGCTGCGTCTCTGCTGTGCAACTCAGTGAGAACTGTCTCACTGCTCTAATACCATGAGAAAGTGCGTAGAAGCTTCCTAGCAACACAGCCGTTGACCGGGCGTCAGTGCCTGGTCAGACGGTGACGACAGTCACAGGTCGTACACACAACGGCAAGGGTTTGGCTAGGAGACACAAGACACAGTGTCAGAATGCTTCAATATAGCATATGCAGAGAGAAATGACAACTGACAGGTCNTACAATGCAAAAACATGCAAATGGGCCTCATGCCCAGTCCGCCGAAAGGCGCCTGCAAGACGTAGAAGGCACAACAAGGAGTCCCGGTGACATCTGGGGCTCTGGAACAGTGGTCGGTCAGCTCCAGGCGGGTAGTCCGCCGCCTGTCGTCGCGCCGGTGTCACCAGGGCCGCCTGCCTCAGGGATCTGCACAAGTATGGACACGGCCGAGTGGTCAGAGTAAACTGTACAGGAACGGCACAAAGCACAACACTCCCCCATGACCCGATGGTACGCATGTCCATACGCGTGTAGCACTGGTACAACCACATAGTGAGTGACACAGACAGATGAGATGCCAACGTACATCCCACACTCAAACACTGTCACGCACGGGGCAGAGCCCAACAGAACAAATGGCCACCAGGAACTTTCCGCGGGCAAGTGCCTTCGTCAAGAAATCAGCACGCTGCAAGTCAGTGCCAACCCACATGATGGAGATCACGCGTCGCTCCACCAGATAACGAACGAAGTGATGCTCAACCGCAATGTGCTTGGTGCGAGCATGAAAAACACCAGAGTTCTCCGCAATGGCGAGAGCACTTTGGTTGTCGCAACGCAGCACAATAACGGGTACTTACTGCCCAAGCTCAAGAAACAAGTGCTGCAGCCAAACTGCCTCAGCAGCCCCTGCCCCCAAAGCCACATACTCTGCCTCCGACGAGCTACGTGCAATGCAGCCCTGCTTCCCGCTTCGCCAAGACAAAGCGGTACCACCGAGCAGAAACACGTAGCCAGTGCAACTGCGCCCGTCAGGGCTCCAAGTCCAGTCGTTGTCAGTGTAGCCGTCAAGGACCACCGAACACTGCCGACGAAAGCAGAGTCCGAGATACGGCGTGGAGACCACGTACCGTACCACTCGCACAGCCGCGTGAAGAGCTCTCGCACGTGGAGCCTACGAGAACTGAGCGAGGAGGTTGACGACGAACGCGATGTCGGGACGCATGGTAGTGGCCAGGTACATTAGAGATCCGATAAGACGGAGGTACAAGGTCACGTCCACTTTCTCCCCCAGTTGTGTAGGGTCATCCACCTTCAGGGCATCCTGCCCATCAGGTGTGAGGGGTGTGGAAGCAGTGGGCACTGCACCAAGGAGGTCGCTTAAGCGCTCCCCCACAACTCGTGCGTATCGGGCCTGATGCAGTAACACTGTCCGATGTCTGCGATCTCGCACGATCTCCATACCAAGAAACACCGATACAGGACCGAGGTCCTTCATTCTGTAGGCGGTCTACAGGACAGCCT
Organism: Penium margaritaceum; assembly: GCA_023375785.1. Taxonomy (NCBI): domain Eukaryota; kingdom Viridiplantae; phylum Streptophyta; class Zygnematophyceae; order Desmidiales; family Peniaceae; genus Penium; species Penium margaritaceum. The sequence goes on from SZWC01008772.1 coordinate 94,648, forward strand.
TGGCCTCCTTCACGGCCTCCAGGGACGGAGACGTGATCAGAAGGTCATCAACATAGACCAGGATGGCGGTGAACCGCTCGGGTGTCGGTAGGATGAAGAGTGAGGGGTCTGCCTCGCTCTGTACGTATCCTGCGCGAGTCAAGGTGCCAGTGATCTCCCGGTTCCAACACCATGGAGACTGCTTGAGGCCGTAGAAGGACTTGCGCAAGCACCAGACCTTGTCACCGTCCTCAAAGCCTGGTGGCTGAGCCACGTAGATCTCCTCATCCAAAGAGCCATGGAGGAACGCGTTGTTCACATCCATCTGGTGTAGTTCCCAGTCATGCTGAGCCACTACACCGAACAGAGCTCGAGCTGGGGTCATGCGGCCGACAGGGGCAAAGGTGTCAGTGTAATCAACTCCCTCAATCTGAGAGAACCCCTTGACGACCAAGCGGGCCTTGTAGCGTTCCAGTGAGCCATCCGGCTTTACTTTCTTGTGAAAGACCCACTTGACGTGAATCGCCTTCCTCCCAGGGGGAAGGTCGACCAGCTCGTAGACTCTGTGCTCTTGAATGGCGCGACGCTCATCCTCGCAACAGCTCGCCAGGCCTCAGCATCCTACGATGAGAAAGCCTCCCTCAATGTGCCCGGGTCAGGCGCCATAGAGGGGGAACTCTGCGTGGGAAGTGCACACGCCTCAATGTCATGTCTGACGGCCACGAGATCAGTTGCTGCGTCACATGCGATATGGAACTCGCGAGTGACCAGGTCGTGCCCTATAGGACACGCTGGGTGTACCTCTGAAAGCTCAGTGCGGACACTCAGGCCTAAGGCCTTTGTGCCTGGATCACCGCTCGCGATGCTGCGAGAGGAACGCCTGGGTCCGGGACCCGACGCTCGCTGACCTCCGGAATCCAGTGGTCGAAGGCGACCACCGGGCTCATGGGAGTAACCGGAGATCGGGGGGCGCACCTCAGGCTCAGGAACAGGTACGACCACAGGGACAGGTACGACCACAGCTGGTGAGGGTTGAGACGAGGCAGCCGGAGATGCTGTGCGAGGAGAAGCGTGTGTGGGGGACACTGAGCTGGGAGTGACAGCTGGCCCGGACACTGAGACAGGAGTGTCAGGCGACGTAGGGACAGGAGTGGGCTAGGCTGGGTCAGACACCGGAGCTGGGGTGCCAGTGGACACAGGTGATGATGCAGGAGGAGGCGTGAGAGCAGCGGTATCTGTGGGGTGTGAAGCAGGCTGAGCAGGCGGGATCTCTGGACCAACGGCAATGATAGCCGGGTCATCAAGTGCTGGAGATCGAGAGGGGAATCGAGCGGACACATCAGCCTGACGAGAAATGGTCACTGGCGGAGAAGTCTCCCCCATCCGCCGAGGACCCTCACAGGAAGGGACATGAGCTGCGGAGAGAGCTGTGATCGAAGCCAGATCACGGTATGTGAGAGACTCAAAAAACAGCGCGTCACGGGACTCAATGACACGACGGCGAGTGGGGTCCCAAAAGCGCCAGGCCTTCGACCGCGGGGAGATGCCGATGAAAGCACACAAGCGACCCTGAGGGGAGACCTTGGACCCCTACTGGTCCTCGGTGTACCACACGGAGGCCAGGGAACCGCAGGCGCGTGCGAGACGAAGATCAGCACGGTGGCCAAACCAGAGCTCGTACGGTGTAACATGATCCGGAAGCGGACCATGCGGGAGGCGGTTCCAGACCCACGTCATGTAGGCGAAGCCCTGGAAGGCGAAGGACTCCGGGAGACCGCACTCAGACCGCATGGCGCAGACCGCATCCTCCATGGTGCGATTCCAGCGCTCAGAGACACCGTTCTGCTGTGGGGTAGCAGGAGCGGAGACCTGGTGGAAAATGCCGTGCTCAGCAAAGAAGGAGTCCATCTCACCGAGGAACTCGCCGCCGCGATCCGAGCGAAAGGTATGTAGCGTGTGGCGAGACTGACGCTCAGCCATCACGAGCCAGAGCCGAACCGCAAGGGCGGCGTCGCTCTTCTCACGCAGACTGTAGACCCACCGCATCCGGGTGAAATCATCAGTCAGCGTCAGAACATACCGTCCCCTCTCAGACAGGGACTCGACCGGGAGAGGACCAAGCAGGTCCGAGTGGACCAACTCGAGTGGCCTCAGCGCTCGGGAACGCGAATCAGGATAAGTGCACCGGTGCATCTTTCCCTGAGCGCAAAAAAGACAGTCGGTCTTGGGTGGCTTCTCGAAAGAAGCCACGTCAAGGCCAAGAGCGGGCTGTGTCCGTATGAGCTTCGACACAGTGTCAGAGCCCACATGACATAGACGTCGGTGAAGCAACCTCCGGTGTTCTGGGGATAGAACACCAGTGACAAAAACACGACCAGAGGAAGGTGGAGAGCAAGGGGAGGATGGCCGAGCAATGCGATACAAATCATCTACGACTGAAGCACGCAGGACAACGCTACGGGTGTCAAGAGCAGTTACCGTCGCTGAATCAGCGGTATGCTCAACGGAGAGACCCATCAGAGTGCAGGCACGCACAGACAGCAGACTGAGCTCAAGATCAGGCACAAACAGCATGTCAGAGAGATACAGGGGGCCAGACGGACCATCAAAGCATACAACCCCGACATCGTGGACCGGTAAGGACTGACCAGAGCCTGTACGAACAGAACGGACAGTCGTGACAGGACCAAGTACCACAAAGTCACTACGACGACACGTCATGTGGTGGGTGGCACCGGAATCGATGATCCAAATGCCACCGGAGTCACGACTGGTGGACGTCACTGTACAACGAGCAATGGAACACTCGGCATCAGAGGGACGCTGAGCCGTCAGTGGGAAAGAACGACATACATCACGAATTTGAGACTCATGAATCCAGTCAGTGCAGTCAGGTCCAACATCATCACATGCGGACTGTGCTCCCCCACACGTGTCATCACGAGTCACAAGGACGGACGAACAAGCAGTCTTTGATCCACTTGACAATGACAACACACTCGCACCTCCCTGAAAGCGAAGCGCTAGAAGATGACGAAGCTCGGCGATGGTGCAGTCACGTGGGTCGGGATCACTGCTGCTCGCTGGTGAGGACGCAGGAACAGCTGCAGTCGTCGTCGCCGCGCGTCTAGAGGAGTGTGCGGGCGACGTGCCGGACGCGGTGCGAGTAGCATGGGCAGCCTGAAGTCCACGAGTTATGCGCCCCCAGTCAAGCGGCTGCTGGCACTCGGTGTAGCGATGGGCACCTCCACAGTTGTAGCAGTGCACGGAACGGCCACTGCTACCATTGGATGACGACTGCTGCTGACCCGATCCGCGCTTCCTATTTTTCTTCTCCCCTTGGGCAGCTGCTACAACGCCCTACGTCTGCGTGGGTGTAGACGGGGTCGAAGAGGAGGCGGAAGATGAGGTCGTGATGGAGGTAGATGAGGGTGACTGCACGAGGGAAGATGGTGGTGAGGCGAGGACTTCTGCAGCGAGGGAAGTCTCCTCATGTGCTACTGCTGCCTTGCGGGCCGACGTCACCTAGAGGAAGAGCTGATGAGCCCAAGGGAGCAACTGTAGGGTGGCTGAGAAAGGCTCGAGAGCAGCGTCGCTGTACCGTGTGAAGATGTCGGTGTACTCCAGGCGAACTCCGAGCATGATCGTCCAAAGTGCCCACAGCTGTGTGCCCCCTGAGGTCCCCAAACACGTGTTAATACGCATGGCACGTCGCCAGTAATCCGCCGCAGGCTCCGCTGCTCCCTGACGGAGCGAGTGGAAAGCATGAATGTGTGATGCACACATAGCGTGCGTCTCTGCGGCTAGTAGGGACAACGCCAGATCCCAGCCTCCACGAGGATCTGCTCCGGTGCCTGTGCCAGCCTCGCCGAGGAAAGGGCGGAAGTCGACGACAGTCTCGCGTGGCATGGCGTAGAGAAGTCCTCGCATGGCCCGGGCTGCTGTCAGCACCTGTGCTGGATCTGTAGACTGGTATGGGCTGTGGTAGTAAGGCCACACTCCCTCGGAAGTGGCCCACACCTGAAACAGGATCTCCCAGCAGTCAAATCCATCCTCGCTGATGTACCGTGGAGGTGGTGCCTCAAAGTCCTTTGGCTGCCGCTCCGTGGGGAGAGCAACCGCAGGCTGAGGAGGGCGAGAGACGGGGAAAACTCGTGGAAGGGGGTGATCTCCGGGGAAGTCAGGTGACGGTCGTATCAGGGACACGGGTGGAGGTCGGATACCCGTCTGTAGCTGACGGAGGCGCTCCTGTAGGAGACGAATCTCCCGCTCCTGGGAGTCATCCTCGAAGCCAAGCATGAAAGGCTCGTCATCAAGGAGGTCCGCAGGTGGTGGGGAAACCACACCAGGAGGTGAAGCAGGCGGAGCACCTGTCACGGGCACCTGAGCCGAGTGCTGGATGGAGGCCGCAACGCCGGCAGCTCCCTCAGAAATCCGCGAAGGAGCCGTGGACTGAGCGCGCAGGAGCACAGTCAGCATGCGGATCGCGTCAGTCTACTCTCGCTACAGACGACGCATCTCCTCCTGCTGGCTGCGCAGGTCCTCATTGCCCTGCGAGCGAAGGCTCAATACCCCTGAAGAAGAGGAGGAGGGATCACCTGGTCCCTTGTCCTTGTCGTCGGGCGAACTCATATCGCCGCTCACTATGGGACGACAGGTCAAGTTTGCCGGATTTAAAAACTGTCTGCGTTTCTCGGAGAGTTGGAACGGTGGCAACTTTTGACTTTCCGGGTGAATATTTGGCTAAGTGTAATGCTGACGTCAGCAAGTGGTTGCTGACGTCAGCACGACCTGATGACGTCAGCAATCAACAATGCTGACGTCAGCTCGTCCCCTTCCTTTTTTTTTCTTGTCACGGTTCAGCCGCTGCGCGGTGGCGCGTGGCAGCTCCGCGGAAGTTGCGCAGCAGCTTCCGCCCAGCTGCTGCTGCAGCTGTGCTGTCAGCTGCAGCAACAGCTGCGTAGCTGTGTGCGCAGTGGTGGCAGCAGCGGCTGCGCTGCTGATGCTGCTGCTGCGCGCGGCGGCTGCTGCTGTGCGCGGCGGCTGCTGCTGCGCGCTGCAGGTGCTGCTGGTTGCCGCCGTTGCGCGCTGCTGCTGGCTGCCGCCGCCGCGCGCTGCTGCTGCTGCCACTGCTGTGCTGCTGCTGCCACCGCT